>JAVJIF010002426.1:0-248109 GCA_038442645.1 Agave tequilana
ACTGAAGGAAAAATTTTATCAGACTGCTATTAGGCTAGCTTTGTTATATGGCACAGAATGTTAGGCTATAAAAAGATATCATGCCCAAGAGATAAGTGTAGCAGAGATGCGCAATCATCGTTGGATGTGTGATAACACGATGAGAGATAAGGTGAGAAATGAGAATATTCGTACTAAAATAGGCGTAGCATCTATAGAAAAGAAGATGAGAGAAAACCGCCTACGATGATTTGGTCATGTGGGACGTAGACCTACAGATACGCCAATCCAACGAGTAAAGCATATCAAATAAGGCAAGTTAAAAGAGCGCATGAGAGACCAAAGGAAACATGGGTGGAAGTAATATGGCAAGATATAGAGGCTAAAGGTCTTAGTGAAGGCACATTGCTCGATAGGAATGAATTGAGAAAGCTGATCCATATGCCCAATCCGGCATAATTCTCTTTTGGCTCATGTAGCCTACCCTAAATACTTGGGACAAATGGCTTAGTTGTTTGTTGTTTGTTTTAATTGGTTATATAGTTGATTTATCTTCTCTTTAGTCTGTTTTACTTGGTTATGTAATTGTTTATCTTATTTTTAGTTTGTTTTAGTTGATTTATTTTATCCTGTTTTCACATTGGTTGTGATAGGAGTTTCCATGTGACTGAATCCTATAAAAGGCAAAGATTGTTTTAGAGATTCTCAGTTGATGATTAATAATAAAATGTTTATTTAAGCTTTTGTTTAGTCAGTGTGGTTTTTGAATGAGATGCCCAAGGGAGAGATTCCTGACAATTTTCTTGGATTATAAACCCTAAGTTGAGATTTTCTAGTGTTTATTTTCAATTATCCCCCTTCTTCTTTGTTCGTTTCTCATAATTATTTTCCCGAATCAAGGTACAATCTCATATCTCTTGAAGCCTCACATAGAGAAGGGTTCAATTTCAGTTCTGAAGGTTGTCTTATAAAAGTTTTCAAAGATGTCCATGAGAAATTTTTGGCCGAGCGTGTCACAATGTTTACATATTGCAAAATTTAAAAGTTACAATTGGTAGATTGTAGTTATCCTCAGCTTTAAGATTGGAGGTTCTGAAACAATCGGAGATTACAATGGTTTTCAGCTCGGATGTTCAGTTTTACCCCGAAGGCAGATTGGAACTAGACGGCGCCGATGCACACAAGAAAAGTCCAAATCATTACTTATGTGTGTGAGCAAATTCTCATAAATCATGCGTGGATCAAGAAGATCGTTGGGTGATCAAGTTCAGGTAGGGCCTGAACTTATTCAATCTAATCAAGTTGTGAATCACGTAAGAGGGTTATGGAGAGAGAGAGCTAAAAATGAAGTCAAGAGTTGTTCATTGTGCATTAATGTGGGCACATGGAACATGATGGCTATTATCGAACTTAGACGTATTCAAGTCAAGGGAGATATTATTAAGAATTTGACTCGAATACGTCATGGAGGTAGACAACAACTTCATAGATTAAGAACGGACAGATGTGCACAGTCGGTGCACAGATTAGTCGACTAATGGCATCTTAGTAATCGACTAATGGCGCAAACAGATAGTGAATACATCTCATTAGTTGACTAATAAGCATGATTAGTCAACTAATAATTTAAATTAATCAACTAATGGTATTATTGGTAGTTTTATTTTGCGGTTCTGATTGCAGTTTGAGTTCAACTCGAGTTTCTGTCTCTTCTGAGGCGGTGATGTCGTATTGTTGGGTTTGTGTAAGAATAGGATGATCCTATGGTTTATAAATAACCACTTGGGGTGGCCTTTAATGTATTATTCAATAATTAAGAAAAAGAAAAATTCGTGAGAGAAGTTTTAGCCATAAGGGTTTACTGTTCTAGCGGCCATCAAAGGGCTTATAATCTTCTTAGTGAGGTGTTTTTCAATGTACTCTTCTAAATTTTAATAAAGTTTCTCTCCCCTCTCCCGTGGACGTACACACAATCTGTTTGATCGGTATAACCACGTTAAATTTTGTGTTAGCTTTCTCTACTTTGGAATATCTTGTCTCTTTTTTCTTCTTTTTCACATTGCACGACGATTCGGCTTTTCTTTTTCCACTGCGGCGATCCCAACAATTGGAATCAGAACATATGAGTCATTGCAACATCATTTTCCTACAAGAACTCGTATTAAACGAGCAAGATGCCAAACAATTCTAGCAACAAAAAAATATATAGTACTCAAAAAATTCAATTTTTGAGCCTAACAACAATAACCACAAAAAAATTCTCCTCTGTCACAAAATTAAAACAGAGCAGAACAGAACAGAATCTCTACTGAAATCGGAGTATCAGACATGAAAAGGAAGCAACTTTTAGAGAAGAACAGATGTCAAATTACCCAAAGCCGATAAGAGACGGTGACGGAATCCGGCGGCAGCCCGCAAATCTCGGGCGTGCTCTCCTGCAGCTGCAGCAGAGCTCCGTCCCTGTCCTCGGCCAGGAACGCCTGCCACGTCACCCTCGTCGCCAGCGTCAGCTGCAGGTAGTAGCTCTCCCTCGCCCTCTGCGCCCAGTTCTCTGCTCCCCTCCCGCCCCCTTCCCCGGCCGCCGCAGGCCCCACTGCCCCCTCCGCGGTGGTCCCCGTGGTGGACCCCGACGCCACAGTGGTCCCCCTGAGAACAAGCTCCCGCCAAAACCGCTGCTGCTGGACCGATCGAGCCCGTCGATCGTCGTCTCCGACGACGTCACCTCCCACGCCTCCGGCTCGATACGGCCATAACGGGTCCGGCCTCGGGTTCGGGTCGGGAAGAGACTGGGGGAGGATCCGATAAGGGCGCCGCTGGCGGGGGAGCTGCTGGTGAGCTGGAGGTCGGCGAGGTGCTCAGTGAGCAGACGCTGGGTCGGGTCGGATGATGTCGGATCTGGGTACGGGAGGCGCACGGGAGGGCTCCGACGGGTCTGAGGCATTGTGATGAGCCTCACGAGTTGAGTGAATCCGACCCGTCAGCATATTTCAACGGGAAACCCAATTTTTTGGCTCGAAAACCATAAATCGAAGAAGAAGGTGGATTCGCGTTTCGGGTTAGGGAAGCGGGGATCCGCTAAGGGGCTGGTCGTTGGGAGGTGGAGAATCTCGTTGGGGGTTTTAAGCATCGGAGGCGGAGGCGGTGAAAAGAAATTAATTAAAAAATTTGAGGAACTGTATAGAGACCTGTATCTTAAGACTCCAACACCAACCGAACCCTTAGGGCCCCACAGATATGGGTGCTCACTGGGTGTTGAGATTCTGGTGCTCGGGAAGTAACAGAGCGCGGGGAATTCTAATGTGCGCGTGGAGGGACGGAGCGCGCGGGTGCGAGGGCGTTACACGTGACAACCGGAGCCGCTTGGCTTTGACACGCGGGCGATGACGAGTGGACGCCGCTAAAATGCGCCGATGCGGGGGAAGGGGAAGCCCACGGATTTTCCCGTTGAGGAGCCCTGACTTTTTTCCGGCTGCGTGATGTCACGTTGACAATTTGTTTCCAAATTTTTAATTAATGTCTTTTACATTTTGGTTCATGTAATACTCTTTTATTACAGAAAATTCCACAATAAAATTCTACTTTTATTCTACTAGTATTTTGTAAATATATCAATTTTTTGGTTAATAATTGGATATAGAACTCCATCACTACAATAATAATACTCCTGTGAAGGAAAATAGACTCACATTAGTCCACTGATGTCTTTTAGTTGAAAGAAGAACTTAGGTGATACCGAGAGAGATCCATCTTATGCTAAGTGTGGATAGACACCACACTCAAATTTTCATAAACTTTAAAAGTTCACGTTAAATTAGAAGATTTTTCATAGAATATTATTTTGGTTTAAGTATATTTGATTCTCACTGCCATCATATTTCAGTTTAGGTTTAGTTTAGCTCTAAAATTTGAGGTTCAAAGTTCAAATCTCATTATCATATTTTTTTTCTCTCTTATTTCTACATAAATAACTACCCTTTACTCATTCTACTTTTATTCTACTAGTTCTTTGTAAAATTTTTGTTAATAATTGGATATGGAACTTCAACGCTACAATAATACTACTTTTGGTAAAGAGAACAGACTCGCGTTAGTCCAGTGATGTCTATTAGTTGAAAGAAGAGGCTAGTTGATACCGGGAGAGATCCACCTCATGCCGAGTACGGACAGACACCACACTCATTTTTTCATAAATTTTAAAAGTTTACACTGAATTAGAAGATTTTTCATATAATATTGCTTTAGTTTAAGTATATATCTGATTCTCACTGCTATCATATTTGAATTTAGCTTTGATTTGACTCTAAAATTTCATGTTCAAAGTTCAATTCCCAGTATCATCTTTTTCTCTCTTATTTCTATATAAATAACTACTCTTTACTTACAAACTAAATTTGTAAAAATTTTATCATAAAGTTTATTAAATTTATGTCAAAAACTACATTCCAAAATTTTATCACCAACTATCTAGACCATATAAAAATTTAATTACGCTCACACTGGAAAAAAAATTCTGCCTTCGCCACTGGTTGATCAAGCTGATACAACCATTAAAAGTCTACTTATTTTATTTATATTCATCTATTTATCACATGTTATAATAATAATAATCTTAAGGGACTTATATGTGAAAAGAAGTAAACAGTGAAGGCATGTGGAGAGGAAATTTTTATTATAGTTAGTCGGGCGTTATTGTCTCCTTTCTCCTTTTTAAGGAGCGGATCCCGTGAGCAACACGTGAAGCCCGTTTGACGTTGGAACTTGGAGTGGGCCACTTTTTGGGCTTTTTCTTTACCTAATTTTGCATGGCATAATCTTCTTTATCAAGTTCAGCAAATGTGGGCTCCCCCAAGGTCTCATGTCCATGGATCTCATGATCATGAGAAAAAGGGATAATATCTTTGCTCTCATTGCTCCTCTCCTTTTAGGGCATCAACTACCAACTTGCATGGGATTTTGATGGGGTGGTGCTTTTTTGAAAGATTTGGGTGGTGTGATGGATGATGACCAGAGAAGATGCTTGAGATGGAGATAGATCATGATCATGGTGGAGATTGAGATAAAAGGAAAGTACGTTGATTCTGATTAGGAGTTGTTTGTTTGTCTAGAAAAAGATAAAGCTGTCGAAGTCAATGGGCACTTCATTGCGTCAAGATTTTTTTCTAAATGGAGAAATGAACACTAGATGTTAAGATCACTGGCTAGATAAACACCTTTTATGTGTATTCAAGTTTTTTTTCGCCTCATGATGCATATGTCAAAAAAGTCAATCATGACGGAGAGGATCCACATCTCATTGGAAATCTCTCTAATTTCTTCGTATGTTATCTTTTATACATAGCAAGCACATTTCTTTCGAGTAAACAAATAATTCCTGAAACCAAAAACATTTTGAATATGAAAAAGAGGAAGAAGATCAAATTGGTGAAATCTTGAAAATTTTAAAAGTTTTCCGAGAAAAAAATAAAACTTTTAGAGTTTTTAAAAGAGGAATAAGATCAAATTGAAAAATTTGTTGCCTAGAAAAAAATAAAAACTTTTAAACTAATAAAGGTGGAGAGGAAAAAAAAAAGATTGTATACTTAAATTTGTCCTTCAATGTGCAAAGCTCTCTTCGTGCAATAATGTCAATAATTTGTCTTTTTTGTAGCATTGAAGTTTATAATTATTCATATAAGGTAAGGAATACCGATTAGCAGTCATTTTAATACTTGGATTCTATTATCCAAAAGGGTCAGGAGATCAATAGTGATGTCAACCATAGATTCAAGCTGGTTGAATGAAATAGAGGAGTGCAACAGGAGTTTTATGCAACTGTAACATTCTATTATGAATAAAGGGAGTTATATCGGACCGCTATTAGGCCAGCTTTATTATATGGCACAGAATGTAGGCTATAAAGAGATATCATGCTCAGAAGATAAGTGTAGCAGAGATGTGCATGCTACGTTAGATGTGTGGTAACACGAGAAGAGATAAAGTGAGAAATGAAAATATTCGTACTAAAATAGGCGTAACCCCTATAGAAGAGAAGATGACAGAAAACCACCTACGATGGTTTGATCATGTGCAAGGTACACCTACAGATGCACCAGTCCGGCGAGTAGAGTGTATCAAATTAGAGCAAGTTAAAAAAGCATAAGGGAGACCGAAGAAAATATGAATGGAGGTGATACGACAAGATATATAGGCTAAACGTCTTAATGAAGGAAAATTGCTCGATAAGAATGAGTGGAGAAAGTTGATCCATGTGCCCAATCCGGCGTAATTCTCTTTTGGTTCATGTAGCCTACCCCAAATACTTGTGAAAAATGGCTTAGTTGTTGTTATTATTTCTTTTGAAGACCAAGATGGCTGAAACTTCTTGTTTTTTTTTTTGGGTCTATGAACTTGGTAAGATCGGAATAAATTAATGAGAGAAGCCCTCACATCTTACCAATTGATGATCCAAGAAATGAAAAAGAATTTATAATTTTTTTTTTTTTTCACATTTCGAACTAACTTCTAAGTAAAGATTAGATTCGTTAGAGTGAAAATAGTAATACGGAATGTTCTTGTTGGTGCCAATCGCTACATTTAAAGAATTTTATGAGAACCAAAAACGCATTTGTCTTTGCCTAAGGATGGGCCGTTTCATATAAACCCCAAAGAGAAATAAACAGTCAAACTGCTGATTTTAATGGTTCAGACCCAGAGTTGGAGCCCATGGGCTTCGTTTTCAAGTTTTACGTTTCCACTTCTTGGGCCTTTACGGTCCAACAAAAAGCAATAATTTGATTTTTGTTTTTTGTTTTTTTTTTTTTTTTTGCTGCAATTTTTTTGCAAACGACGCGCAGAGCCACGATCCCACACACTCACAGTGTTACTCGCTCACAGTCGTTTGAGAGAGAGAGAGAGAGAGAGAGAGTTTTAGTTAGGTTTTTGTCCATGGCGAGCTACTCCGGTATCGCCGCCGCCGCCCCCCTCAGCCTCAAACTTTAACAACTCCACCTCAATCAATGAGAAGAAGATCAATCTCCGGCCCTAAAAACTTTGAGGCCTCAGTTTCGACCCAAACCCTGGTTTCGAGATTGGACACGAGCAGAACCGAAAAGAGACGAACGAGAAGTTTGAGACCTTCGACAAGCAGATGAAGGCGGCGAAGAGAACGCGCAGAAAGACAAGGTGAAGGACCGAGCCAAGTTTGTTGCGGCAAAAGAAGCTTCGAAGAAGTTTCCAGATTCTTTTGAAGAGTATAAGAAGGCTCTTTTGAGAGAGATAAAGGCTGAGCTTGTAAGCTAGTTTCTTTGCCATTGCATTTGTTCAGACTATCAAATTTGATATGTTTTAATGTGTAATCTTGCAGTCTTTTTATTAGGAGAAATATTAATATACATAAGTTTTTATTGTGCTGTTCATGACTGCATGTTATTCACGATTGTTCATTCTGTTCTGTCTGACAGAACTGTGCAAAATCTTCTGTTCATAACAAATAACAGTGCTGGCTTCGATTATTTGATTCCTCTGATAACCAGAACAAGTGTTTAGTTGATGAACTGAAATGAACCAAATTAAAGGTTTTGTTGTAGGTTTTCATTTTGATCTTAGAATAAATCAAGAGACACGAAGTGGTTTAGGATTGAGCGAAAGCATCTGACATGAAGAATAAATCAAGAGTTTGAAATTCACAGAAGAAATTGCTACAGATTAAGAGTGTAATAGGGGCAACCGTTGGCGAAATAATCAGCCAGAGATGATCATCTCATAGCTATTGAAAACGAATCAAATCAAAGCAAATGATTCTATTTCTCAATCTTTCTGACTTGCCCTTACAGAACCAACCGAGTCAAAAGATTGAGAATGTTAGTCATTCACAACCACTGATGAAAGATTCCTCAAGAAAGTTAAAGACTGGTGATCTTTTTCAGAAATCAAACTAATGATACAAAATAGGGAGCGTGAGAAATACAATAACAAAATTTCACACTGACTCATCACAACATCTCACATCATCAATGATCTGATGTGCATATGCATGTCCAACACATACAAAAGTCAATTTTCGAATAAAAATCCCCAGTTAATTTAAAATAGCATTACCCAAGTTTCTCTAAAACTTGCATCCAAACAGGCAAACAGAGCTATGTTTCGTAGACTTACAGTTCAGTAAATAAGCCTGACCAAAATGCCTGAGCTCTGGTCTAAACCAGCATCCCTTAATATTTGAAAGAAGAGAGACAATTTTGTGGGCAAGATCCTTCCTTTCTACCAAGTACAATTAGATTAGGACAGTCTTAACAATCTTTCTGTACAAGCAAAATCCGACAACACTCTTCACTCTCTCATACTTGAATTCACTGTTCCAAAGCGAGCTGCTTGTGTCTGTTGAGATCATTGAGGTATGTCGAACAAGTGTAGTCTTCCAAGTCCCCGGCATCAAACATAGGTGGTCGTCCTGTATGTAGCTTTGGTGCTCTCCCCATGAGCTCGATAGGTCCTTCTTCGCCTCTTAAATGCCGTACAACCTACAAAACAAAAGCTTATGATTATTGCATCTGGGCGATGACTGGATTAAGGAAGATGATACCGGTCATAAATGTTGCGTACCCAATTCATAGTAGGCCTGGCAGTAGAAAGGTGGTGGATGCACATCGAAGCAACTGAGACTGCTCGCTTCAGTTCCTCGGGATCATAGGTATCGCCTAGAGAGGTGTCGTTGAGTTCTTTCAGATTGTTTGCATCGAGTAGAGGCTTAGCCTGTAGCGACAAAAGCATGGATTGGGAACGATTCAGATCGTACTACATATATATAAAATGTTGGACGCAATTACAGTTTCGGGCCTGTTTGGTTGTCGTAACTGGTCGTAATTCGTAAGTCGTAATTGGTAAAGTGTTTTACAGTTGTAAATGAGTTACATGCATGTAAGCTTTATGGTGTTTGGTTGATAATATAAAGTTGTAAGTGGAAAAGTGTATTGTGTTTTACGGTGTTTGGTTGTCGTAATGTGTAAGTCGTAAGTGAAAAAGTTGACCACAAAATTAACTATTTGGTGATTTAAAAAGTTTTAATATTGCAAATAAATATTAAAAATGCTAAATATTAAAAAAATTAATCTTAACATAAAAAAATAATACAAATTTGCATGACCACAAATTAACTGTAACTGGGCAGTAAGTGAGTGGTAATTGGGTTGTGTAAGTCTTTTACGAATTACGGTCCAAACAAACGCCGTAGTTGTAACTGGGTTGTAAGTCATTTACGAATTACGGAGTTTTACGCGAAACAAACGGCTCATACAGTTACATCTAATGCATATGTAAATAATAGCTTGATGAATCTGTATGATTATGCTTAATACCTATGAAATTTTCACAAAAAATATGCGCAATGCTTCTGCCTTCTGGCCATGACTAAATTGCAAACTAAGAAGTATCAGATTGAATATATTCACAGTTCCTTGACTTCTTAAGGAAAGTGGAAAATTCAAACAAGTTTGAGTCATACCCAAATAACTAGGCTCTGTCTTGAGGAATCAACAGCCCGGCGCCCTGTTATGAGCTCAAGAAGCAAGACTCCATATGCAAAGACATCAGTCTTCTCACTAACTACCCCATGCATGAAGTACTCTGGTGCCAAGTATCTGAATCATTTGAATATGTAAGCACAAAGCTCAAATAATGTGCATTCATCCGCACTTTGAGACAAAGATAAAAACTATGATGTTGTTCTCACCCAAAAGTGCCTTCAATAGGAAAGACGATGTGGTGAGTCCATTTCTCAGGCAGCCATTTTGCAAGCCCAAAATCAGAGATCTGTGTAATCAGAGAGAGAGAAGAATGTTGAGGTCATGAAAGGAATAAGAAGAGGTAACAAAACTTTAGTACTATACCTGAGGTTGGTAGTCATTGGTGAGAAGTATGTTGGATGCCTTGATATCCCTATGGATAATGCGCCTATGACATCTCTCGTGAAGATAGAGAAGCCCTTCTGCAATGCCTAACGCAATCTTGAACCTGAGCTTCCACTCTAGGGACTCCTTTGAACCTAAAAAACTGATTTAGTTTCATTACTTGGATTAAGACACGCGATGGAGACACGTTCAGTGACTTCATGATTTCTAGTGTAAAGAGCTATATTGGGCGTTGTGATTAGTAATTGAACCGTCTTGTTTGCCAAGCCTTATCCTACAAAGATATATGACTTATGGGGAGTGGCTCTGGGTTTACAAGGATCCATAGGATGATTGGGAAAATTACTACATATATGACAAACCTTAAAATTCACTTAAGGCGATTTTTGGCAAGGTAAGAGTATGAAGTCAGCTGAAATTTTTCATAAATGGGGTCAGGATCTTCTTTACTATGGCATATGAGTATATGACACATTTCAATTCTTAACATTTATTTAGAAGGTGGGTCTCATTGTGTGCTGATCTTCAAAGCGATCCTAACGTATTTCTGTTCTTTTTCTTATTTATTTATCATTACTGTTTTTATTTATTTCTTGCCTAACGAGTTTCAACTTTTTCTAGTATAATATGAGAAAACATAATTCATACTCAACGAGACATGTATTAGCAAACGATTTGTGCTTAAACAAGCATTTGGACTATCAGTGTGACCTATTAAAACTAGCCATGGATTTTTTAGTACAGGATTCTTAAACTACCGGCAATTAAGGATCAAATTTGCAGTGAATGACATAGTAGCATCTCTTAGGGTATTTATCTCGCCACCCCACCTGATGCTAACGACTACTTCAACATAAAAATGGTTGCCGACTCTGTTGGCACAATGACTAAAACTATCTGAAACTGCTGGAAACTGGGCGTATGCAAGTCAAAAAAATGTATAATATCATCAACGCGAGAATGACATTTAACCACCTCTTCCATAAATTTAACGTATGCTATCAATGAGTGTTTAGGATTGGGAAGATGTACCATGGAGCACGGAAGCAAGGCTTCCGTGTGGAGAGTACTGGAGGACCAAGTGCAAGCCTCCTTCCACACTAAACCCTAGCAATTGCGCAACATTTGGTGATTGACATGAGCAATGGTTCCGAGCTCTGACAAGAAATCTCCGATCCTTTCATCCTCGGTCTGCTTTTTTGTCGACCTCTTCACTGCCACGAGCTGGCCATCAGGAAGACATCCCTTGTAGACCTCTGCATGTCCTCCCTTTCCAATCAACTTCTCTGTCAGATATTGATATAAATTATAAACGATCAGCATAACGAAGTAAACATAACTATAAAGCAAGAAGGTCCCAGGAAAGATTAGAGATACTAAGCAAAGAACAACTACAAGCCATATTTTCTTCTTCTGAATAAAACAAATATGCAATATTTGATGAGTTTTATATGGACCATTGGTAGAGATGCAGTATTCATTTTAAGATACTTTTCACTGAAATTAGCAACTGATAAAACAAGATCAATATTTGCTAATGATATGTGCTTTATGTTACAGTTGTCGAAGAATACAATGCATATTTTCTCATTTCTCCCTTACATTAAGCTTTCTTTTGAGAGATAATAATGATAAACTCCAAGATGCTTACAGTTTTTGTTAATCTCATATAAAGGTGGCTCACTTAACCTTGATTATTTGCATTGGATTCCTATTAAAGTTGACTGATATTAAGGATGCCCATATTATAGTCACATTTATATAGTTATATGGTCTCTTGAAATATAAAGGGTACCATGATGGAAAGGTTTATTTCAAGGGACTTATGTGCAAATGTGCGACCCACTTTTCTCCTCCTGTAAAGAAAACAAAACTCACGCTCATATTTTTAGAGACTCTCCATCAGAAAAGAAAAGAGGGGTTTTGTGAAAAGAAAAGGAGATAGAGAAAAGGATCCTTTGCATTAGGTCTTGCAGGAATCAAAAGAAGGACAAGGGTCTACTTCTTCCATACATCACAAGAATCTTCAACCTTCATCTCAATCAATGGCTTCAGGTATGTATCATGTATTAAGTTAATTATATGAATTTGATTCCCTTGAGATGTATTTGATTCTTGATTCATGGCCATTATTCCGCATTAAATCAATTTAATTTCCAACATTTGGTATCAGAGCCGTGTTTAAAGAATCAATACATCTTGGATTTAGGGATTAAGGAAGGTTAGGGTTTTGATTATCGATTCATAAAAAATCGAATTTTTGATCTGTTAATTGTAGAATTTAATAGAGGATTTAATAGCCCTAAAATCATGTTCATATTCCTCTAATTATGCAATTAATAAGGATCAAAATTCAGGATTAAGAAACCCTAATTTTCCCTAATTTTTGATTAATTCGTCGGAACAGGAACTGCAATTAGATAACTGTTTCGTCGACTATTAGTCGACTAGTAATATGTTATAGTCGACTAATTCTCTTTTCCAGAGAGTTTGAAAGTCTCTGTTTGCTGCAGGAGTCGACTAGATTTTTAGTTGATTTTATGACTAGTCGACTAATTAGGTTATAGTCGACTAATCATATTCTCCAAGTCGACTAATTCAGTGACCCGAAAGTTGAGAACTCTCTGTTGGATTCAGGAGTCGACTAATAATATTTGTAGTCGACTGATAAATTTTATAGTCGACTAATTATAGGGTATAGTCGACTAACTTTTCCTTGCCCTAGTTGACTAGACCCAAACCTATAGTCGACTTAACTTGACCTTAGTCGACTAGTATTTCCTTGTAGTCGACTAATGGTCTAATATAATCAATCATTAAAGTATGTTACACATTTAAGTTGTTGTGTTAATATTGATTGATGCTTGGTCAAGTAATGTATTGAGGCATTATGGCTTTACTCAAATAAAAGATTAGAGAATATTATTGGTTAGTTTTGTATTCATAAGGCTTATTGATTTAGAAGTTGCCAAAGTGACCTATGTTAGTAAAACTTATGAATATACAACTACATAAAAGACTTGTCAATGAGGAAGACATAAAAGACAATAATATTCTCGATGGCGGTTCTAATTAGGAGATTGGGACTGGCCCAAAGGAAAGTCTCTTTCAAATAATTATGAACCGGGGTAGGATAGTGTAATTTATGTAACTTAGTGGTGTGGAATTGGATACCCAAAGGTAACATGACTTACTAACTAAGTGACATAAATTATATTAGACCTACATAGGTGATAAAAGTTCTCACCTAAAGAGTGAACACTAGATATGCTTAGGTTTCGCCAAAGGAGAAATCAAAGTGATATCAATAGTTCATCTTAATTAATTTAAAGTTGATGTATTGATTAGTGGCCCTAATGTGAGCTATGTCCTATTATGTTTCAGTGAACGTCCCTACTTCCCTTCACACTCATGCCACCAGCATTCCGGCCTTGGATGGTACAAACTTCTCAGAGTGGTTTGAACATGTACAGTTTACACTGGGTGTTTTGGACCTAGACATGGCTTTAATAGTTGATAAACCTGATGAAGTAACTGCTGAGAGTACAGCAGAACAGGTCAGCCATGCCAAAGCTTGGGAAAGGTCTAATAGACTCAGTCTCATGTTCATAAAGATGACCATAGCTAATAACATCAAGACTTCACTCCCTCCTACAACTATTGCATCTGAACTACTAAGTGCGGTTAAAGACCGATTTAAGTCTGCAGATAAGTCATTAGCTGGCACCCTTATGGCTGAACTTACCACCATGAAATATGATGGTAATAGAGGAGTTCAACAACACATTCTAAATATGTCTGATAAGACTGCTAAGCTAGGATCACTGGGAATGAAAGTGGATGAGTCCTTCTTGGTACAGTTCATCCTCAACTCGCTTCCTTCTCAGTTTGGGCCATTCAAGATCCACTACAATACTCATAAGGATAAGTGGAACTTGAATGAGCTAACTGGTATGTGTGTTCAAGAGGAAGTGAGACTGAGGCAAGAAGGACAGCACTCAGTGTTGGCAGTAACTTCAGGAGGTATCCATAAGAAAAGTAAATATGGAAGAGGTAAGAGATTTCCATCAAAGAAAGGAAATGACCATGGGGAAAGTCGCCAAGGTCATAGAAAAGCTTTCACTGTCAAATGCTACTTCTGTGGCAGAAAAGGACATGTGAAGAAGGACTGCAACAAGAGGAAAGCTTGGTTCGAAAAGAAAGGTACAAATCTTTCTTTTGTATGTTATGAATCAAATCTTGCTGAAGTTCCTTCTAATACTTGGTGGATAGACTCTGGAGCCACAACTCATATAACTAATTCAATGCAGGGATTCCTTACAACCAGGAAACCGAAGGAAAGTGAGAGATTCGTCTTTATGGGGAACCGTCTCAAAGTGGAGGTCGAATATGTTGGTGTTTATCGACTACTCTTGGAGACGGGTCATCAGATGGATCTTGAGGATACTTTTTATGTACCTTCGATTTCAAGAAACTTAATGTCATTATCCAAATTAGATGTTTTTGGATATTCTGTTTTGTTTAGTTGTGGAAAACTCTCTTTAATGTATAATTCAATTCCGGTTGGACATGGAATTTTATGTGATGGTTTATATAAAATTTCATTGAATGATGAGTTTGCACAATCTTTATTATCTCTGCATTCGAATGTTGGAATAAAACGTGGCTTAATAAATGAAAAATCCTCAATCTTGTGGCATAGACGACTGGGGCATATCTCCAGGGATAGAATTATAAGATTAGTGAAGACTGGGATTTTGGATAACCTAGACTTCACTGATTTTGATGTGTGTATGGATTGCATAAAAGGAAAGCAAACCAAACATACTAAGAAATGTGCCACAAGAAGTAAAGAACTCCTGGAAATAATTCATACAGATATTTGCGGACCACTCTCCATTCCATGTTTTACTGGAGAGAGATATTTCATTACCTTTATAGATGATCTGTCACGTTATGGTTATGTGTATCTAATTAATGAAAAGTCTCAGGCTGTTGACATCCTAGAGGTGTTCATTACAGAAGTCGAGAGACAATTAGATAGAAAGGTTAAAATCATAAGATCAGATCGAGGTGGTGAATTTTATGGTAGATATGATGAGTCAGGACAACATCCTGGTCCATTTGCCAAATTTCTAGAAAAGCATGGTATTTGTGCTCAATACACAATGCCAGGTACGCCTCAGCAGAACGGTGTTGCTGAAAGGCGGAACCGAACACTTATGGATATGGTTAGGAGCATGATGAGCTTCTCTAATGTACCCAATTCATTGTGGAATGAAGCCTTAAAGACTGCTATGTATATCTTAAACAGGGTTCCTAGTAAGGCTGTCCCAACAACTCCTTTTGAGTTGTGGACTGGTAGGAACCCAGTTTAAGACATTTACATGTTTGGGGTTGTCCAGCAGAGGCTAGAATATACAATCCACAAGAAAAAAATTAGACTTAAAAACAATATCTGGGTATTTCATTGGTTATCCAGATAAGTCTAAGGGATACAAATTTTATTGTCCTAACCATAGTACAAGAATAGTTGAAACTGGTAATGCCAGATTCCTGAAAAATGGTGAAATTAGTGGGAGTGCTGAACCAAGAAAGGTAGATCTTGAAGTGGTAAGGGTAAATATCCCAATACCCTTTCTTTCAAGAGAAATTGTTGTCCCTCAGCTTGATCATCAAGTTGAGATACCAGAACAACAAGTTAATGTTGGTTCACCACTCCATGAGGATATTCCCATTGAAAATATTGTAGAACCACCACAACCGGCAGCTTTGAGAAGATCTCAGAGGGAAAGAAGATCTGCCATTTCAGATGATTATGTGGTATATCTACAGGAATCTGACTATGATATTGGGATTAATAAAGATCCAGTTTCATTTTCACAAGCCATAGAATGCAATGATTCTAGTAAATGGGTTGATGCTATGAAAAATGAGTTGAAATCTATGGACCAAAACCAAGTCTGGGATCTCGTTGAATTGCCTTATAACTGTAAGAAAGTCGGGTGTAAATGGGTCTTTAAGACCAAGCGCGACTCTAAAGGCAATATCGAACGATATAAGGCTAGACTTGTGGCCAAAGGTTTCACTCAGAAAGAAGGCATTGACTATACAGAGACCTTCTCTCCAGTATCAAAGAAGGATTCTCTTAGAATCATTATGGCACTTGTAGCTCATTATGATTTGGAGTTACATCAAATGGATGTGAAAACTGCTTTTCTAAATGGAAATTTGGATGAGGATATCTACATGGAGCAACCTGAAGGGTTCGCAATTAAAGAACAAGAACACTTGGCTTGCAAATTAAAGAAATCTATATATGGACTTAAACAAGCTTCCAGGCAATGGTATATAAAGTTTAACGATACCATTACCTCTTTTGGATTTACAGAAAACACTGTTGATCAGCGTATATATCTAAAGATCAGTGGGAGCAAGTTTATTTTTCTGGTTCTGTATGTAGATGACATCTTGTTAGCCAGTAGTGATCTTGGTTTGCTGTATGAAACTAAAAGCTATCTTACCAAGAATTTTCAGATGGTTGATATGGGTGAGGCAAATTATGTTATTGGCATAGAGATCTTCAGGGATAGATCTCAAGGATTGCTAGGATTGTCTCAGAAAGGGTATATCAATCGAGTCTTGGAAAGATTTCATATGGAAATGTGTTCAGTCAGTCCTGCACCCATTCAGAAGGGTGACAGATTAAGTGGTAGCCAGTGTCCCAGAAATGACTTAGAAAAGGGTCAAATGCAGAAAGTTCCGTATGCATCAGCTGTTGGGAGCTTGATGTATGCAAGCACTTGTACCAGGCCAGATATCAGCTTTGCTGTTGGGATGTTGGGAAGATACCAAAGCAATCCAGGAATGGAGCACTGGAAGTTGGCTAAGAAGGTTATGCGGTATCTTCAAGGGGCAAAGGACTATATGCTCACATACAGGAGATCAGATCAGTTGGAGGTGATCGGCTATTCAGACTCAGATTTTGGTGGTTGCCCAGATAGCAGGAAGTCTACCTCAGGATTTATTTTCTTGCTAGCAGGTGGGGCAATCTCGTGGAAGAGTGTGAAGCAGTCCATTATTGCTTCATCCACGATGGAGGCTGAGTTCATATCTTGTTTTGAGGCCACAAATCATGCATTATGGCTAAGGAATTTTATCTCAGCACTTGGTGTAGTTGACTCTATTGCCAGGCCGCTGACGATATATTGTGACAATACAGCAGCCGTATTCTTCTCTAAGAATGGTAAGTACTCTAATGGTTCTAGACATATAGAACTTAAGTACTTGGTGGTTAGAGAAAGAGTTGAGAAACAGAAAGTGTCAATTGTAAGTTTAAGTACCACTTTAATGGTTGCTGATCCAATGACAAAGGGATTGCCTCCAAAGACATTCAAGGAACATGTTGTAAGAATGGGTCTTTTGGGCAATCTGTAAATGTGTTTTTGTACTTATGTAATTGACATTATTGTACAAATAAAAGTTCTGTTTCTGTGTTTCCTGTTATCCAATTATGTGTGCACATATTATGTATGGATGTTTGTTAAACAGGAAATGTCTTTATAAGAAATTACAGGGGTCATTTTGGTTATGGACTCAATTAGTAAGGGTTATCAATGTTGTGGTACATAGAAGGAAGTATGACGTGGATGTTGTATAACCGCTATGACTCGCATTGGTAGTCCAAACTAATTGCAGTATTACGGTATTTCATATTTGGGCTTATCAGTTGTTGTTTTTTAAATTCGTGATCACGTGTCAAGTTTTTTTTTTAGTATGGAATCCAATGGAGTCAAAATGATTTTCAAATGAGTCTTTTCTTTTATTTGTTTTCTAAAGTTTTAACCTAATCGGTTAGTGGTCCAAGTGGGAGAATGTTAATCTCTTATAAAGGTGGCTCACTTAACCTTGATTATTTGCATTGGATTCCTATTAAAGTTGACTGATATTAAGGATGCCCATATTATAGTCACATTTATATAGTTATATGGTCTCTTGAAATATAAAGGGTACCATGATGGAAAGGTTTATTTCAAGGGACTTATGTGCAAATGTGCGACTCACTTTTCTCCTCCTGTAAAGAAAACAAAACTCACGCTCATATTTTTAGAGACTCTCCATCAGAAAAGAAAAGAGGGGTTTTGTGAAAAGAAAAGGAGATAGAGAAAAGAGGATCCTTTGCATTAGGTCTTGCAGGAATCAAAAGAAGGACAAGGGTCTACTTCTTCCATACATCACAAGGATCTTCAACCTTCATCTCAATCAATGGCTTCAGGTATGTATCATGTATTAAGTTAATTACATGAATTTGATTCCCTTGAGATGTATTTGATTCTTGATTCATGGCCATTATTCCGCATTAAATCAATTTAATTTCCAACAGTTTTGTGATACCACATCTCTTTCTTCACTTCCTGTTAAATGCTGCTATTTTCACCTTTGCTTGAATTACTATAGTTCTAATTAAAATGAATGGGGACCAAATCTCTAAACAAAGTGAAAGGAAATCACAATAAAGCATCAATGTAGCATCTAAATCGCTCTCTCTTTGGGAAAAGAATAGGATGGAGTAAAAATATACTCCAGCCACAACAAGAGAGAGTATAAAACACAAGAAACATAATTATTTTATTAAAAAGAAATCCTTAACAGAAGTATCAATTGATGAAGAACATTGCATAACAAAAAAGGAATAAACCAAAATATCAATAATATGAGTAGATTAACTGATTCTTCTATTTAATGTTTGGCACGGAGCGTTACTGATGCAGAACAAAATAAGAGATGAGGGGAAGAGGGGAAAATAATTAGAGTTTATAGAAATTGGGAAAAAAAATAAAGGAGAAAGATTAATTTGGGCCTCGCACCTGCACTGATCAGATCTCTCTCCCACTCTGCACATCATCATGTAAGAAATTCAATTCGAAAAACACATCAACATGCTAATCTAGATTTCATCAATTCAAATCATCGTAGTCCCCTAAACAACTACAGATCTCGGTCTTTTATAAACTCATACAAAGATAGCATTTCCATCACAACCGATATGAGACTAAAAACAACTAAAACAAATAAAATACTACATAAAAAAAACTATGTTAGCATGCTCCCCATCAATTATTCTATTGCTTTATTATCCAATCAGACGAAAAACTAAATCACCAATTACACTCAGGTTGCAAAATTGAAAATTTTCAAAACATAATCAGTAGAGATGTCAAACGGGCCGGGCTGGGCCCGCCCCGCTCAGCCAAAACGCGGCGGCCGTCCTGACCTGGGTTCCATTTCTGGAACTCGAGTCCAGCCCGCGACCCGGGCCGGGCCGTGCCCGGGGCATCAGTTCATGACAAAAGAAGAAATCAGAAGTTAAAACTACCTGGACTGAAATTATCAGTAGCAGCTGCAAGCTCCTGGTAATCAAAACTCCTCCATGAAGACCTCCCCATCAAAATCTCTTCTTGAGACCCTCCGCTCTCCACCTGCTGATCGTCTGGGGGAAACGTGGAGAGCCTCATCATTGACTTCTTCTTCCTCGACAACAACCCTCCAAGTAAACTCCTCCAGTGCGAGCTGCAAGATCTTTCTAAGGATAAGAGATCGCTGCTGCTTCCGCTGTCAGAATCTGTACTTGATATTGAGCTCTCCAGCACTCCTCGAGGAGAGTTCTGATCAGAGCTGTCGGCGTTGTCGTTGTCATTGAGCTCTTCTTTTGAGTTTTTGCACTTTTCCTCTCTTCCTAAAAAAATGGAAATTGGGTCAAATTTTGTATCAAGATTTCCTTTATCTCAACTAGTTTCCTCATTGAAGAATCAAAGGTTTTGGGGTGGAGACCAAATTATTAGAGTATTTCTCAGCTCCATAATAACAAACACTGTGTAAAAATGTTTTGGTATCTACTTTTCTTGAGTTAATTCTTTTTCCATATTTCTTTTAAGAAAGATTCCAGGGGTTACAGGTTGAGAAAATTAGTAGAAAAAATCATCACAATGATAGAGGTCTGAACTTCGAACATAAGTTGTTTAGGTTTCTGTATTTTCTCAGGGAAAAAAAAAAGAAGAACAGAATCGAAAACATTAATCTTCTTATATTAGTTTTGGTTTGTGCTTGGGTTCTCTTTGTTTCAACATTTTTCGCCAAAAAGGTTCAAGATTTGATAGACAGCTCAAAGAAACAAAATGGGGGAACACAATAAAAAGAACTAGAAAAAACTCAGATTTTGGGTCTCTGTTCTCTCCAAAAAAAAAAAGGGAAAAATGAAGGGAAAAAAGGGGTAAAAAAAAAAAAGCCAATTCCTTTCCTTGTAGATTTTGATCATATTTGTTTCAAAATTTTCATCAAACAAGCTTCAAGGTCTGCTACCAAGTTTCCAAAAAAAAAAAAAAGGAAAAAACGGAAATTAAAATAAAAAAATATTCACTCTAACACAAAGAAATGCATTGGGGTTCAAAAATGTCTCAAACCCAAAGGAGACAAGCCCATGAAAAGCTCATTCTGGCTCTCTTTCTAGCTTTGATCAAAAGTTCTAAAAAATTGAAAAAAAAAAAAACACAACAAAAGCTTACCTTCCTCAGGACTCAACAAAACCTCTGGCCTCTCCTCAGTATTACACTCTGGAGATTCAAGAAAAAAGTCTATCAGCTTCATCACTAACTTAAAACCCAGCACATGGGTCTTCTCTAAAATTCCCTTCAAGCTTAACAAAAACAAAAAAAACAAAAAAACAGAGAACTTTAAGCAATGGATTATAACAAAGATTACCTTCCACGGCCGTCATTGTCAGAAAACTTTGGTTCTTAATCTCTGTTTTCTCAAAGACGGCGGCTAAAGACCAAGGAATATTAAAGAAGAAGTCTCTCTCTCTCTCTCTCTCTCAAACAGTTGGGAGCATTTCTTGGACTTTGGTTTATTCTCAAAAGAGGCGAAAAAAGAGAGCAGCCTTGGATTTGAGACATGCCCCCCATGATTTGAGAGTGGGCTTAAATTGGAAGGGAAAGATTGAGTTGGGTCAAAGTGCCGGTCGAAAGGGATTCAGTTCATCCCTGGGAGTCGCATGCACATACAATTAGAAAGATCAATCACGCGTTGACACGTGCATTGAATCTCTTATAATCTCTTATAATATGTGTTATCATATATAACATATTATAAAAAAATCAATACACAAATGTCAGCACATGATTGACCTTCTTATCATATATGTGTGGCTTACACACATGAACCGCACCCGAAAGGGTGGCTGGGACCCAAAGGGGATTGTTGTAGGATTAGATGCTTTTTTTTGGATGTATCTTTGGATAATATTTATTTGGGATATCAAAGTGAGATATGCTAATGGTTATTTGATTAGATTGTAGCTCAAAATTTCACCTCTCACTTAGCCAAAAAAAAAAATACAAATTTTAAACAAAATCAAATTTTCTGTGTTTATAATCTCATAAGCTTTTTATCTGACGCGCACAAATGCAATACAAAGTGCGTAACGTTTTCTAATGTAGCTAACATTTTTAAAAAAGAGCAGCCGTGAAATTACTGTTAGTTGCGCCCATATCTCTAAAATAACCTCTCAATAATGTGTATATTTATTTGGATTATTTGAGAAAAATAGTTTAACACCAGTTGTTAGACTAATTAACTTAATTCGGACCTTGAATTTATCCTTGTGAGCTCACAACTATGGATGGCTATCGGAGCGGGTCAAACCCGCCTCAATTCGTACTGTGCGACTCGTCAGTATAAATATACGGGTCAAATACGAGTGAACCCGTTACAGGACGGGCTTAGTTTGTCTCGTGACAAATCACGAGACGAATCGGGTCGGGGTAAATTTAACATGACCCCCTCTATTAATTTTTTTAATCCTTTTAGTTGCGGTTGTGAGGGGAGAAATTAATGAAAGACCCCTATATAATTTTTTTTTATTTTTTTAACTCACAATAGCTCAAAAATGAAAATTTTAAATTTTAAAAATAATAAATTAATAAGAGAGAGGTTCAACCCATCTCGTGCGAATCTGGGTAGCGAATCAGCTCAAGAGATCCGATTCCTTCTTCAAAATTTTAATTCGTGTCATTCGACTCTTTTCGAGATGAGTTCAACCCTCTTGTTTCGAATTCGTCTGACAAACCCAATTCGTCTCGTGAGCCATCCTACTCACAACATTCACATTCACAGTGAAGGGCATTAAATGTGAGCGATGAACAGTGTGTCTGTGTGCAAGAACAAACACCTGCATTTCGGCAGAAACGTCAGAAAAGGACCCCAATTTCGCTACAATTTCTTGGCAGTAATAAAGTCGTTGATGGTGACACCACAAATGAGGATAATTTCAAATGCAAACCGAAAATGAGGGGAACAAGAGGGGGCAAAAAGGAAAGAATAAGGGGTAAATAAGTGGAATATGAAAAATTTTGTGGGGTCCTTAATAAATATTTAAAAGAGTCCTCATGTTTGTTGGCCTTAAATCTAACTTTTTTTTTAATATTACAGTTTACTGTCAAATGGTGTTAACTGCAAATGTTAAAAAGCTCAATTTTTCCATGTTTTAACTATTATAATATCATAAAATTTGTGTTTTATATGTGTATAAGAAAGATATTTTGGTTATAAACTAGTAACATGATGGTCACGTGCCCGACTCCATAAACAACTAACTCATAAAAAATAGTTTGGGAAATATTAGAAATTTATGATAGTTTTCTAAAAAACATGTCATTTCATGCTGATTTTAAGAAAATTTAGCCAAAATATTAAAAGGAAAAAAATATATGTATTTCCTCCAAGACTAATAAGCACTTGGTCAAGCCTTTGAATGATTGAATCCTACCTTTCACTTTCAGATTCATGTTCAATGTAGTGCCATGAGCTCAACTCATACTAACATGCATTAGTATGGACAAAAATTGTTTTTTTATAGTGGATGTAAACACAAATTTAGACAATATTGGTCAATTTTCCACATGCAATCAAAGCCATAACTGGCTAATAACAAAAAAAAAAAAAAAAAAAAAGAAAAGAAAGAAAGAAAAGAAATAGTCTTGTTTCAGATTTTTTGGCCAATGACGGCTGATTATGACAGAGATTATTCTTCATAAACATTGCAATTTCCAACTTAGCCTCCTGAAATATGTATTGGATTAATTCAGCTGGAAAGATTGATCATGTGCAGAAAATTCTCAGATTAAGTTCCTAGATTATGGGAGACAATTTTGCTAGAATTATATCATTTTATAGCTTTCCCAATAATATCTTTTGCCATTAAAGTCCTCTGAATCAAAGTTATCTAAGTTGTCTAATTTAATGATCTTTTCCTTAAAAAAAGGTCTAACTTTATGGTCTATCACTTCTTGAGTCTTCTCATTTTTTCTCTTAAATTATATTGTTCTTTATAGATATAATGGACAAATAGTTCAAATTGTATACTCAGTTTTTGACTTGTTTTAGCTATATAATATTTTTCACCTTTGGTCATAAAATGTTACCCTTACAAGTAAGTCTCCACGAAGAAGTAAAATTGTCTGTCATAAGAATAAAATATCTATCTTTACATGTAATTTGTCCACTATTAAATAACTATGTCGAACTTTACATGAAACCGTCTATCTCTAAGCATATTATGTCTACATTTACATGTAATTTGTCTATTTTTACTATTTTTTTCTCCATCTTTCTTTTGTGGCATATAATCTTCTGGTACAAATTTTATCTTTCTTGCACTCGCACTCAAATGTAACCTTCTTCTTATCATTCTTCTCAAACACGTACACAAACTTCATTATCATTGAGTGGTAGATTAACGTGAATCTAATTTTTTTGGCTTACTCGAATTGTTGACTCACACCAGTAATTGCATTGTACCACTATGAAGGAATGTACACTGTATTATGATTATTTTCTTCTGAATAACATAAATCTTCACGTCAGGGTTGCTTTCCTGATAGTGCATAAACATCCAGGTTCTATGATTATTGAGAAAGGAATCCAGCCGCGCTGCATAAACATAGGTAGTCATATTAAGATAAAGATAGTCAATTTGAGATAAAAGTAGCGAGTTTGACGTAAATGTAGTTATATTTATATAAATGTGAGCATAATCAAATAAAGATGGATAGTGTGAGCTAAAGAGGTCCACTTTTATTTAAATGTGGATATCTTGTGATATAAGTGGACATATACACCTACAGAGGAGACAATTTTAAGACTAACGAGGAATGCAAAACTGTTGAAAATAAGGAAAACATGTTGATTACTTTTGATTTCCTTTGGTGGCTAGTTGGAGGAAAAGGACGCACTAATGACAATATACATGTGGACGACTCGCGGCTCATATGCAAGGCACACTTGAAACATGTAACCTAAATTTTTGTTGCTCGTGATGGTGAAAATCATATTTTCCTCTTGTGCAAACTTATATCTTAAACTAAAGTTGAGAAAAAGAAGATCAAGTGGCATAAATACTTTATTTAAAAAAAAAATCAAAAAGTTGTGCTCATTTAGTTAGATCACCATTGGCTTGACCACTATTACTAGAAACTAAACACATCAAAAATCATCTTCCTCATCCATGATATCTCAAGAACAAATGATGAGGAAGAGAAAGAATAGGGAAATAAGAAAAGAGAGGAGATTTGGGGAAAAAAATAAAAGGAAGAGGAAGAGTAAGAAGACTTAAAGGAACAAGAGAAAAATAAGGAGAAAAGATGCATGGATTAATCTTGGCCTTGAAATTTGGAGGGAAATATCCAACTATATCTGTTGATCCAAAGGCCCATCACTCTAATTTTGATGATTAACCCATGTAGTTATAATACTAATGAACTTGTGTTTATATAGCTTCAGATATTAATCAAGATCTTAGTCAGTGTTTAGTTTCAACGAAAAATTCGAAGTCAAGTTTTAAAGCTAACACATGTTGATTCAAGAACTCGCGCTTCAAGATCGCATCAAGTACTCAAAGAGGAGTCTAACTCATGGATCAAGTTTTGGACCAAGTCAAGATGAAGAAGAAGATTTTTAAGAGAATATTTTCAAAACTTGAGTCAAGTGTTTGTAAGTGTTAAGATTTTTATTTTTAGATAAAATGTAAAGGATAGATTAGTTGTGGATTGCTCAAGCTTATATGCGCACACACGCAAAACATTTCAAGTTAAATAGTTTAGTTTTTGAAAATACCATTTTGATTTTGAGGTTCAAACTATACATCTTTATATTTCATGATTAGATTTCATCAAAATAAGTTTACATGATTTATATGTATATTGGATTTCATCCATACACATTGATGCTTCATATTGTTAAAAAAACTTAGTTTGATGTTTCTAATTCATGCTTTTAAGTTTTGTATTTATCAAAACTTTGTTTAGAGCTTATTGTCAAAAATATAGATATTTAATCTTACATGTATATTGGATCATATCCATACACACTATGCTTCAAATGTGTTTTTAATATCTTGTTTTTTGTATTTGAAGAAGTTTTGAAAAAATAGATTTTTCATTTTGAAGTTTGTTTCTGAAAAATACCATTTTTGTTTTAAGGCTAAAATTCTTTACCTCAAAAATAGTTCAACATGTTTATAATATGTGTTGATTTTTTATCACACATATTTGTACCTCAAAATATTTTAATGAGCTTATTTTTGTGAATTTTTATGGGATTTAGGGTTTTTACAAGTTAAATTTTCATCCCTAAAAGCCCTGACCTTGGGCTTCTGGCGGTCGACCGAATCAGGAGTCGGTCAACCGATGTGCACAGAACGTGCACATGGCCTTAGCTTGAGGGTCGGTGGACCGGACGATCGACCGATCAAGAGAGGTTGCTCTCTGGATCTGGCCTCGGTCGACCGAGCGGTCGACCGACCAGAGAGCAGTGCTCTCTGGTTCTTGCCTCGGTTCACCGAGCGATCGACCGATAGGTCAAGACCTGGGTGCGGTAGACCAGGCAGTCGACCGGCAACCCCAACGATCTGAAAAATGACCGTTGGCTGGTCGACCGGCTGGTCATCCGACATGCCATCTGGCCGCCCAACGGTTAGTTTTTTGCAGCCTATATATTGTGGTGTTTTGGGCCAGTTTTAGGTAAGATTCTAAGAGAAGTTTTGGAGCTAGTTTTTTGCACCTTTAACAGAGTTTTCTTTATAAGTTTTGGAGCCTAACTTTCATATCGAAAGAGTATTTTACAAGAGTGATTCTCTTGTGTTTTTCAAAAGCAATTTTTTGAGTTTTTCTTCCACAAATCTATCTTATTTTCTCACACAAACTTGAGCTTTCTATTGCTATATTTATCCTCTAGGGATTATTTGTTATGAGAGTGTTTTTGGTGATCAAAGTGTAGAGATCACCAAGTTTACATATTTGTATTTTGAGGAGGCGAGCTAGTGAGTTCGTGTTGTGTAGAGTTCTTGAAGGAGCTCACTGTAGAGGTGCAACCTCGGCAAGCTAGTGTGCTTGCGTGTGTTGTTCTTGCGGGAACAAGTGAGGGACTTGCAGGTGCAAGAGTTCTTGAGGAGCTCGTTATAGGTGTTGCGGCACCGAGTAATTTAACGGGATCAATTCTAGTGAAAATCCTTCATAGTGTTGAAGGCGGGAACGTAGTGCAAGTGTGCTCGAACCTCGAAACAATTCTCTCGAATTTGCGATTGCTTATCTCTCTCTCACTTGTGTTTATATCTTGCATGCTTCTATTGTTTGTATCTTTTACATACTTAATATTCCCTTGTGCTTCAATTGATATCAATTGATATATATGATTGGGTTGTTTATTTGCTCACACTTGTATTCAACCAAGAGAGCCATAGTGGCACCTCAACTCTTAATCTAGAGAAATCTTGAGGAGATGGTCCAGAGCCCTTCACTGTGAATTCGACTACACTCTTATGTTATACTTTGTGTGTTAGCATAATAGTTTTTACTTTGCATAATTAGTTTTAATTTCGCATTAGTTTTGCATTAGATTAGCTTGTCACCTATTCACCCCCCTCTAGGTGACTTACAATATCCTCTATTTCTCTCCAAATTTATCTCTTTGCACATTATTTCTCCTTTCATTAATCAAACAACTTGTTCAAAAACTCTAACCCTAAAGTTGTCCACTCTGGTGATAACCTGTCAATTTTGAGTATGGAGCACATTTAATACAACTGCAAAAGGAAGTTTACTTCAAATTTCACGGTTTCTCAAAAAGCAGGCAGAGTAGACACAAACGTATAAAGGTAGACAAAAAGTAGTTAAAGTATAAACACGCAAAGGTAGACACTTTAATTAGCTACCATTTTACAACGTGTGAGACGCAATTATTGTGTTCCCACGAAGCAGAAAAGAACCCCCACAAGGAAGGGTAATACATGAAATAAAGAAATACATAGTACATTATATTCAATAAAGATGGAAACACGGGTTTTGTGAAAACTTAAATTTGAGCTCTAGTGAGTAGTAGTGAGCCATGCCCCCTTGTTTATATTCAATCTTTTTCTTTATTGAAGAGAGACATTGAAGTGGGTGAACAAACTCAATGCATGCTTGATTGATTCAGTTGAGCCCAACTGAATCACTTAAAGGGTTGGTAGGGATTTTCAAAAATAAGAATTTGAAAATATTTTGCAAAATTTGAAAACTCTACCCATTGAAGAATTCATAACTAGTTTAAAGTAATTTTTGAAAAACTAGTTAAAGATCCTTCAAACATAAAAACAAAACATATATGTCTCATGAGTCATACTAAATATACAAAAGTTGACACTCGAAATCTATAAAGCTCAAAAATATGCTCATGAAACAAAATCATGAGTAAACAAAAATAATGTGAGTGTATAAAAGTTATGTGATTAGCATAATCATGAAAAATAGTCAATGAGACTCAAAACAAACATGAATATCTTTTATCAAAGACATGTAAGTTACAAAAATGTATTTTACATTTAAAAACAAACTTCACGGTATATGTATGTTTTATCCAAAAGTAGAAATATACATACATATCCCAAATACAAAAGAGTCCACAATAGTATTTGTATGAAGGCAAGAGACTCAAGGGTATACATGTATATTTATTAGTTTAAATAAGAATAACATATACATGAAGTAAAATATATGCAAAAATAGGTAAAACAAGTGTAAATGAGGGAATCATTCAAAACTAGGTTATACATGTACATGTAATGAGTAGAAATGAGTAATGAAGTACAAACATATAAGAATCAAATGTTGCTCACTACTTGTACAAATATAGACACAAGTTTTAATGAAAGTTACATCTAAACAAGTATTTACCACATGAAGCACAACATCAAAACATGCTAAAAATATTACCTATGTAAAAGCATTTAAACTAATAAGGAGTTAGAGATAGTTACCACAACCATTAAGGCACATCTCTATATCTCCAAACCATGGTGGTCCTCCACCAAACTTTCTTGATAGTGATGCATCATTTGTATTTCCATCTAGCCCATGCATTCACCACCAAGACACCAAACCTCTCACGTCTTGTGAGAGCTCACACCTACATCAAACACAAGAGGTGGAAACTTTGGTACCCATTTTCTTTTGGGTCCACGGGGGTTAGCTTTGTTTGGAACCCAAACATTTTTATTAGCAAAATTAATATGGTTTATCTTATCATAACAAAACTTTGCTAAATGGCCTTTGCGGCCGCAATGTGTCCATTTGTACACTCTACTATGCACATGTGAATAAGTGTGATCAAGATGTGCAAAGTGTGCATATGTGTGCCATGGATGATGTGCATGAACATGTGGAGTTTGTTTCTTTTGAAACAAGGTTTCCAATCTATTATGATTAAATACACAATTGCTCAAAGTTGAGCTCAAACAATCTATTCTATTTTTCAAAAATTGAATCTCATTTTTATCAATAGTAGCATGAAAAGCATGGTGAGAATGAGAATCAACACTCTTTTTCTTTTTAGAAATATTTTCCTTTTCTTTTGAGACAAATTTTCTTTTCAAAGAGTTGTTTTCTTCTAAAATGATTTCTTTTTCTTTTTTCACCAAAATAATTTTATTTTTCAAAGAGGTATTCCCTTCACAAAGATCATTTAATTTAGAGGTTAAAAAATATTATCCTTTTTCAACATATTATTTTCTTTTGAAATATATTCCAATTTATTTTGAAAGGAATCTTTTTCTTTTAACATGGAATCAAATTTCTTTTTCAATCTTTTATTATCCTTTTTAAGCAAATCATATTTTTCAAGACGTTGACAAAAAGATGCAAGCTCATCATAAGACATGTCAATATCTTCTTCTAGCTCAAATTCAGAATTTACCTCAAGGGAGTTATCCCCTTGGACCATGTAGCATAAGTTGGAAGCATCACTTTCATCATCCGAGTCACTCCCTGCATAATATTGCTTTTGTTCGCCAAGGGAGATTATAGTGTTCCATACTATAAAAAGCCGAATCAAAGTTAGAAATCCTAAATAAATATTCATCACTTAGGGTTGACTTTAAAGTATGGATGGCTTTTGCATTAGCCTCAAGATATTTGCCATTTAAACAATAAGAGTCCTTAATAGTGACAAAATAAAAATGAATACCTAGGGCTTTGAGGTACATTGACATCTTAACTTTTCATGTTTGGATGTTAAGAAAATCAAACACGGAAGGTGACATGAAATCCATGTGTGTGTAAACAAATATTGTGATTAGCCAAAAATAGGATCTTTAACTCTAGGTTGTTAGACCCAAATCAAGAGCACGAAGCTCTGATACCAATTGAAAACACCTAGAGGGGGGTGAATAGGTGACTAGCTAATCTAATGATGAATTAATGCGGAATTAAAACTATTTAAGCAAATTAAAAACTATTATGCTAAACACACAAGGTATAACACAAGAGTGTAGCCGAATTCCCAGTGAAGGGCTTTGGACTATCTCCTCAAGATTCCTCTAGATAAGAGTTGAGGTGCCACTATGGCTCTCTTGGTTGAATACAAGTGTAAGCAAACAATCCCAAGCATATATCAATTTGAGCACAAGTATATCAAGCATATAAAGATGAAAGCAATATAAGCATGCAAAATATAAACACAAGTGAGAGATAGAGAGAGAAATCACAAACACGGGAGATTTATTTCGAGGTTCGAGTACCCTTACTCTAGTCCCCGCCTTCAACACTATGAAGGATTTTCACTAAAAACTGATCCCACTGGATCACTCGGTGCCGCAACACCTACAACGAGTTTACACTAGAACTCCTTGGACTCACTAGTCCCTCTCTTTTCCCGCAAGAACTACACACCGCAAGCACACTAGCTTGTCGAGACCGCACCTCTACACCGAGCTCTCACTATAACTTGAAACAACGTGAACCCGCAAGTCCGCCTCCTCAAATACAAAGTATGAACACTTGGTGATCTAAACACTTTGATCACCTAAAAATACTCTCACAATAACTCTCCTATAGGATGAATATAGCAATGAAAAGCTCAAGTATGTGTGAGAAAAATAAGGATTGATTTAGTGGTGAAAACTCAAGAAGTCACTTTTGAAAAACACTCTTGAAAAACTCTCCTTTTGATATGAAAGTATTTGGCTCTAAAATAAGTGGAGATAAACACTTAGAAGTGTAGGAAAAATTATCTTGAAAGCCCACTTGAAATCTTATAGAAAACAGTTCAAGGGAGCCCCGATTTATAGGCCCAAAATATGGCCGTTGGAAGACAACTCAGCAGGTATGCCTGCTGTCAGTCGATCGCCTAGTCGACCGGCCAACGGTCAGATTTCTGACCCTTGTGCCAGCGATCGACCGGGGCCTGGATACAGAGAGCAGTAGCTCTCTACCGGTTGACCGCCCGGTCGACTGGGGCTATTTCCAGATAGCAGAACTCTCTGGCGGTCGACCGGGTCGGTCGATCGGCCCTCCAGCCAAACAAGGCCGTGCACGTTTGTGCACGTCAGTCGACCGCCCGGTCGACCAACCTTTGGCGCGGTCGACCGTGCGGTCGATCGGCAGAAGGCCAGAAAACATTTTTTAGGGATTAAAAACTCGGTCTTTTTCCTTCAATAAAATCCCATAAATTCTCATAAATTCTACAAAAATAAGTTCAGTGATATACTTTGATATACAAACATGTTGAGTAAAAATCAAAACATGTTACAAACATTTTGAACTATTTTTGTAATATGGAAGTTTTGCCTTAAACAAAGGTCTGTATTTTCCAAAATCGATTTTTTCAAAACTTCTCCAAATACAAAAATAAGATATTCTAAACACTTTTGAAGCTTAGTGTGTATGGATATGATCCACTACACATATATGATGAAATATCTATGTTTTTGACATTAAGCTCTAAAATAAGTTTTGATAAAACATATGTATATTTTTAATCTTAAAAAATCAAACCGGTATTTTTCTAAACGAAAACTCTTTTATGGAAACACACATAAATCTTGTGTGTGAGTGTATATGAACTTGAGCAATCCACCAACTAATCTATCCTTACATTTTATTTAAAAATAAAATCTTGACACTTACAAACATGACGCAAGTCTTCTTGGAAATCTTCTCTTGAAGGTCTTCTTCTCCTTATTGACTTGGTCCAAACTTTTATCCAATGAGTTAGACTCCTCTTGAGTACTTGATGCAATCTTGATGCGCGAGCTCTTGAATCAACACGTGCTAGCTCCAAAACTTGACTTGAAATCCTTTGTTGAAGCTAAACACCAACTAAGATCTTGAACAAATATTTGACACTAATTAAACACAAGATCATTAGTACTATAATTACATGAGTTAATCATCATCAAAACTAGAATGATGGGCCTTTGGACCAACACAAATAAGGGTAATACAAGAATTAAAGAAATACATAGTACATTATATTCAATAAAGTTGGAATCAAGGGTTTTGTGGAATTGAAAAGAAAGATTGGGTGCTTTTTCACACGAGATTAAAGTTCAAGGGCTGTTTCAGTCTTGGGGGAGGGAAAAAACAAACACCTGGGGGCTTATACACATTTTCCCCTTAATTTAATATGAATTGAACATCATTGTCCATTTGAGCACTAGTGAGTAGTAGTGAGCCATGACCCCTAGTTTATATTCAATCTTTTTCTTCATTGAAGTGGGTGAACCAACTCAATGCATGCTTGATTGATTCAGTTGAGCCCAACTGAATCACTTGCACTTAAAAACATACAATTAATCTAATATAACAATAAAATCTAATCTAATACAATTAATCTTTCTACTGTTTTGTAATAACATTGGGCCCCACAAGGTCAAATTAGGGTTTGGTGCTCCTAATTCTAACAATGGGGCAGCTAACTTGGGCTTAACACTAACATATACAATCTCTATATGTGTACTTGTAGTTGCATGAATAGATCAAAGATTGATGTGTGAAAGTTTTACAATTAGAATATGGAAAGGTTAGCTAATGTCAAGCTAGCTACTTGACCTACCTTATAACGGCCAAAGCCCTTGATCAAGATACATGTGCACTAAAATTCACCTAAAACTCTGACTAATTGCTATGTAATGTGCATCATCTCCATAGATTTCACTCTCAATATTGTTGCTTTCAACAGGTTGAAATTTGGAAGCTAAGGACATATTAGCACCCAATTCCTTTTATTGACTTTGAGGATTTTAGTAAAATACAAAAGCGTGTATTACGAAGAAAACAACGGATAAAAATATCGGTGGCAATACCCTGGTGTAATGGTAGAAGAGCGCGATTGAATTATCGATCATCCATGGTTCAAAGTCGAGGTCGTGGTGTCTTGTTCAAAAAAACATGAAACAAAAAAGAGAAAAAAAATGGTTTTTAATGATTTGATTTGGGTGTGAATTAGGTTAGATTGGGTCAATGGGGACAAGGCTGAGAAAGATCAAACTCCATGAGGTCAAGTCAGCTTGTGTTTTGTTGGAGTCTGGCTAGTACAGATCCTTTTGAAGATGCATGCTTTGGACTTTGAAATTATTTTATTTATCATTGTTTAAATTATTCAGCTAGATCTCTTGTACTAAATTCCTAATACTGAACTTGGGTGCAAATAATAGATGCATGTGGGGGCTCACAATGTTCTCTATAAAACAAGGATCTCTTCACTGTGCTGAAATGTTTTAGGATGAGTAAGCCTTAATAGAAAATATGTGTACTTTGAATATCAGTCTTGTGTAATAAGCCTATGATATTAATATGTTTCAACTTTCAATTTTTTTTAAAGTGTCACTGTAGTATAATAATAATTTTTTTTATAGTGAACAAAAAATTTAAAATTCAAATCCCGCTTGCAAAAAAAAAAAAATCAAAATTCTCGGAAAAGTTTCGAAGCAACGGCCTTGCATGTGGGCATACAGCATGAACTAAGCTCATTTAATAAGATTTAACAAGAAGATAGACGACATATTTTATAAATGAAAGCTTGACTCGAGAAAATAACATACACACACATACAATCATCTAGTGTATTAACATTGGATAATATAGTTGAGGGATTCGGGTTGGCTCCTTCGCGCGGAGGATCATGATGGTCCTTCGCATTGTGGGCTGTGTATCACAATTAATTGACGGCTCAGAGCGGGAGAGAGAAAAGAAAACGCGATTTGTGGTGGAACCCACAAACCGCGTTCTTGTGTTTTTTTCTCTCATGCTCTGAGTTGTCCATCAGCTGTGATGGGTGGCTCACGACGCGAAGGACTATCACTTAGTCCTTTCGCGTTGGAGCCAACCCAGCCCATAGCTGAGTCTGTGTTAGTCCAAAAAGTATAGTATGAATGGTGAACACTAAAGCCTTATCTGTTAGACTACTTAGTTGGGTCTAATGTGACTTCCTGTTTTAATTTAAAGTCAGCGACCGATAGGTGACCTTTGCCACTTCTTAATACCATGACTCAGTTCATGCTCCATAACTTTCATGGGGAAAAGCTTCGTTGGGCTCACATGTTTTGGTAGCTTGAGCAGTAAGACACTCCTATACCCTTTCCCATAATCTAAGAAGTGATGCTTTAGGAATCACAGCAATGTGTGTTTTTGGAAACCGTTTTTTGTGATTGTTCAACTGATTGGCCTGAGTCGATTAGAGCACAATGCTCCTGATGGTCACCAGTTTGAACACCGTTTCGCGAAAATTTTTTCTCTCCTGAACGTGATCCGGATCAGGCCCCGCGTTTGCTCCCAAGAGGTAGCAGGTGAATCCAATCGCAGTCGAGTTAATTAAAAAAAAAAAGTCTCGGACCCAAAGTCCTCGGTCGGTTGCTGTCAGGCTAGGACTCAGACTCAAGACTCGGCCAAAATTAGGGCACGGACCGCCGAGCTGAATGGGGGCAAATGTAGAGGCTATTTTGCTGCAAATGAGTCCTTTGATGGTCCTAAATTTTGTTCATGTTGTCTCTTTTTACAGATGACTCGGTGTGAACTTCGGGGCTGTTTGGATTCAAGGAATTGGGTGGAAGTGAGGAAGTGGGAAGTGTCTTTTCTCATTTCCGCTGTTCATCCAAATACCGGAAAAGAAAAATGGAAAAAGTTCTTTTCCTTCTCTCTTTTCTCCTTTACACAATGTTTTCCTCACTTTCAGAGTGCTACAGTTAATTTTGTGGTCATGTAAATCTCATTTGTAATAAGTTGTAGCACAAAATAGTTAATTTTTACTCATGTAAATCTCACTTGCATTCTAATTACAGTCTAATTTTTATTTTTCTTAATTAATTTTTAATTTAATATTATTTTGCGGTCAACTTTGTAGTCAACTTTTCTACTTTCACTTCCACATTACCATCCAAACACCGGAAAAGACGTAACATTTTTCAAACCACACTTCCCAACAACATCCAAACACCAGAAAACTTGCTAACCAATTCTCAAGTTCCAAAGGGAACTATTACCACTTCTTCACTTCCTCACTTCCTCACTTCCACCCTTAACCAAATAGGCCCGAAATCTTTGAGCTTCAACTATTCATCTCTAATAACTTGCAACTCTCAACTCTTTAGCTCTTGTTGCTAAACGTAGCTGAATCATAATAAAAGCTATAAATTAAATTTTAATCAGTTATTTAGATAGAAATAGAATTTGCGAGAGTTGAGATTTTAGATAGAGGAGAAAAAGAGAGAAGTTGATGCAAGATTTTGATGGAATAAGTATCTATAGAATTAAGTGTTTTTAGGTGGTTTTAGTACATGATAAATTAATTTTTTTAGATAATTCAACATGTCATGGTTATTTACTTTCTCTTTATCAATTTATGCCGTTTAGCAGAAGGGATTTACTCATTCTTAAACTAACTCTTTTTTTCTCTTTATCAGAATACTTATCTACATATTACCCGTTAAATCCACTAGGAGTCGAACACGAAACCTCCTGCACACTACGGAGAGGTGACGCCACTCAGCCACAAGCGCTGGAAAACTAACTCTTGTTGTCAAACAAAACATAAGTTTTGATATTGAGCCAGAATGGCTCATTACTAATCAAGTAAGGAAATAAATAAATAAAAATAAATGTATATATCTTCCAAAAAGAAAATCTTTATCTCAAGAGAAGAAAAAGCCCACAATATGGACATGTTTAGTGGACTTGTTTTGGGCCAGAATGGACCCCAGTTAGGCCGAGAAAACTCAGCCTAGGCCCAAGTTGGCCCAATGAGATTTGATCTCAAATTCTCAAACAAAGCACGAAGCTTATCCATCTCTTTTTCTCGCTCTCTCTCTCTCAAAATTCAGTTAAAAAAACAGAGGAAAAATAAAAATAAAAAAATGAGCTCCTCTCTTTCCCCACTTCCACTTCTAGGGCTCCATCCCACCACCAACAAGCTCCCCTCCCAGACCATTTTTTCTCTCAAACCCACCTCAGCAACAAATTTGCACTCCACCCCCACCCCCGAACTTCCCATTATTGCAAACTCCCCCCCTCCCATTGGCAGAAGAGAGGCCACCCTCACTCTTGTTGGCCTTGGCTTTGCTTCTCTTCTCCCATCTCCTCCATCTCTTGCTGCTGAGTGCCCACTTGTTGCTGCCCCCTCTGGCCTTGCCTACTGTGATCAGGTTGTGGGCTATGGCCCTGAGGCCACCAAAGGGCAGCTCATCAAGGTGGAGCATTTTTTTTCCCCTCTCATATAGGCCCCTCTGTAATTTTGAGTTTTTAAAGGGAAAAAAAGACCTTTTTTTTTGTGGGTACAGGCACATTATGTGGGGAGGCTGGAGAATGGGAAGGTATTTGATAGCAGCTATGGGAGGGGGAAGCCACTCACATTTCGCATCGGAGTTGGGGAGGTTTGTGTAATTTGTAAAATTTTGAAATAACAAAGTTTGATTCTAGGATTCTAGTGTTACACATTGTATCTTATAAGAATTTATTGGCCATAATTTAAACAAGTAGGAGAAAAAAACATGTTGAGATGTCAAGAGAAAGAGAGCCAAATTAGAGGTAATGGGCAAGTAGAATTATTCACAACATTGTATTCTATTTAATTTGTTTTTCTTCCTTTTAAATTCCTAAGTAAATCATTGTGTTGAGATTTTAAGTAGACTGGGTAGATAAAGAAAACAACTTTGATGTCAAGGGTGCAGTTATGTTCCTATATGATTTTCAAGTGCATACATAATGTTTATGGAGAAAGCATGACACTGGAGATTTTGAAATCTAATGTCATAAATTGGCAAATAAAGCTCATATCAGAATAGAATATAAGGCTTGAGAGTTAAAGTTGAAGGGAATGCAAGATTTTCCTCTTTAGCCGACATGTATGGCCTCTTTTCTCAAAACGTATACCAAGTTGTCATATGCTAAATTTATAGGCATGCCTTCTTGAGCTTTGACACAATTGTTTTTCGCAGTTAGATTCAGTCATCAAACCATGAATTTGAGAAGTGAGATACAAACTAGAGTACTTACATAAATTGAGACAAAGTGAACCACTTGTACAAGTAAGACAGAGAAAATTAAAACAATCGTTTATGTCACGGTGTCCTCTCAATCTGGTATCTAATTAACTCACTCATATAGTATTTACAATTACTGACGTTAATTATGTTAAAACTCGAAAGTAAGAATATAGCCCTTTATCATTCATTATGGAAACTGACCATGCAATCTGAACATAAAATAGATGGCATATGCCATACAAAATGTAGCCATTTGCTTATCATCATGTTTCTTCTTTACTTTCTTTCTTCATTATACTTTTATTTCAGCTAGTTGGCTTATACATCCACCCTGATAATGGTACTTGTAGGTTATTAAAGGGTGGGATCAAGGAATTCTAGGTGGTGATGGGGTTCCACCTATGCTTGCTGGTATGCAGACCCTGTCGTGATTTTCTCCGAGTTCTATTATTTGTGATGCTAAGGCTTTTGGTTGCTCAAAACTTCTTCAGGTGGTAAGCGCACATTAAAGCTTCCCCCTGAACTTGGATATGGGATGAGAGGTGCAGGTTGTAAAGGAGGTGAGATCTTTTGTCTTTCAATTACTGAAGTTGCCCAACTTGTCTCATGTTAAGGTGCTCTCTTTTGTGATGCATATATTAGCAAGAATATGTGAATTGCATCATCATGATGTCAATATATGCATGTTAGAAACTTGAAATTCTATAGAAGCAATCCCCTCTCCAAGCATAATAATGTCATAACCACAACAAGACCCAAATGTCAACTTTTAACATTTTCATTCAATCTAGGAACAAAAATGTACTGTTAACTGAGAAATATCTATATGCACCAAAATCACAAGTCGAGTCTAAGCTTTTATCTGATACAAGCACCACATGATATAGAAAAATGTGTTACATCAGTAACTTGGACTGTTGGTAGAGGCACTTGATTGTAATGGAAGAGTAAATAGGTCGGAGAAAGGTGCTGACATACTCGAATTAGTTTCCAAATCTATTTAAAAGAAGAAGATAACGTGATACATGATACATCTACCTCAATGTGAAGCATTGAATTAATAAACTGTGCATCACACTGTGATTAGATTTGCTTTCTCATGATTTGTGGTCTCATGCTAAACTTACACCACTAGAAACCTAAGAATGACAGATTTTAGCATCTAGTTCCTTGAACCCTACAAGCTCAAGTGAAAACCCTTGGTTTTTTTCCCCCTTACACGAACTAGTCAATGGTCAAGGTAACAACACTTAATATTCCACAATGCTGACAACATCAAAATTATTCCAAGTATCATTATAACCACCATTTATGTGATTAAATAATAATGCTCATATAATTTGAGTTAATATTGTGTTATTTTGTATCTTTCAGGTTCATGTATTATTCCTCCAGACTCAACTCTTTTGTTTGATGTCGAGTTTATTGGCAAGGCATGAGCTGCCGCTTCCTTTCAGACACTTTTGACATTGTGTAGTCTGTTCTTCATCATACATACTCTTATCATTGTAATTTGCACTCTGTACAAAAGATGGTATGTGGAGATGCTACACAAATGTATTGCTATTATTTATACAGAATCTAGAATTGCTTTCAGTAGGCACATGAAAGTATATTCATTGTATGTACCTCTATGTACATGCTATTGAAAACATCTTGTATAGCTGGCCAGAGATATGCAAGCAGTTGAATGCACATGACAATATTTCTCATCTCTGACATGGTTTTCATGGCTCAAGGGTCCTATTACACAAAAGCGGCTCTAAAAAAAATTCAGATCTGTTGAATGATTTTCTTGATGCATCTCATATTGAGTTACACTCGACTGCATAGTTGATTCGAGTATAAGATGTGTTCCAAAAGATAAATCTGAATATATGCAGACAATACACCCTATTCTCAGTTAGTTCCACTCAATATCCACACATACAGTGATATAGCTTGTATCTTGCATCAAAATCTTCGTGTCTCAGCCAGGAAGGAATTTAGACAAAACTAGAAGCAATGACATATAGATGCAAAAGAACAGAACTGAAGCTCAATCCTGCGCGCACTGTGTGTGTTCGTGGTTTGCACAAGGGCAGGGCTAGGGCTTGATCGACATGAAAAAAAAGAGAGAAAACAAAAAGAACGAAAAACAAAAATCTTAGCTCAAAATGGCCAATGATACAAGTTAAACTACAATGATATTCTGATAGTCCAAAACGCAATTAAAAGGCAACCAACATTTCCAAAAAATTGAGCTGTATTATCTGTGAAGCTGTTTGATAACATACAAAAGCAATATGCAAGATTTACATTAATGGATGGACATACTACAACGTAGAGCCTGCCAAAAAAAAGACAATCGACAAAGTTACAGATTGAGCATGGTAGCCTGGACTGAATATGAAGTGACATTCTAATCAAAGGACCCCCCACCCATCCAATCCTCAGTTTTTTACACACTAAAATCTTGGCGCGCTTGATGGGATTCTCACGGCTCCAGGCATTACAGAAGTACGTTTTTGCCTCATATACACAACTGGACCACTGATAAGTAGCAGACCGAACATGATCATCTGTTGAAATGAAAATAAGAATGCAGGCTTTTATTAGAGAGTTATTCAGAAGAAAACGACCGTATGAGCGAGAAGCACAACTGCTAGCAACATAGCATTTTTGAAGAAAAAGAAATTTAGAAGTTGTTGGCTATATATAGAAAGTGGCATAGAAATCACACACATATACATAAATAATAGAAGTTAGGAGCTCTTGGACATGAGCAATACTTTCTCCATTACTCACTAAAATGTGAAGATTAGCCATCAAGAAGCCACAGAGGAGAAATAATTTGTGGTGTAGTATCAATAACTTAATCTAGTACAGAAACTGAAAGCTCGCATTGTGCCTATGGAAATTCCATTTTCATGAACTAACAGGATTATACTCTGTTTCCCATACACGTGTTCTCAATCTGTTCGTCTATAAAACAGATACATATATGAGTATTGATATGTGCCCATAAAAAATAAATTGGGTGCATATTCATAACATTGTGTATCATCAATAAGGAACACTTTTGTAACATCCACTATCATCAGCAACCACATACTGCACCAAATGCATAGCTATGATGTTGAAGGGCTCAAATTTTTTGATGCAAAGACAATAAGAGCAGATACTTCACCTCACTTTATACCATGCGTGCACACTTGTGTCTGTGTGCATGTGAAAAGAAATGGACCACTGTTGTGTGCAACATCAATAACCATGCACTTCATCAAATGCATAGTATGATGTTGAAATGCTCAAATTTATTGATGAGACAATAATAGTGCATGCTTTTCCTATCCTTAAACCATGTGTGTGTGCCCTAACGAGAGAGATATTTGGAGCTTGAACCCAACTTATGCATCAAATTTACAAGGAAATCTGCTATATAAGGAATTTCATCTCAGCTTATAGAAAGAGGCTCTGGAAGGTTCTGTCAATTTGTGATTTCTTGGTCAATGACCATAATGCTTCCACTTTTAGTTCTGACCATTAACAATTTAATTTGATCCCCACAGTAACTTAATTTGAAAAGTAATTATTGAGCTTATGTGTCTCAGAATTGCCAGAGAGAGTATGATTATATTTTGTGGGGGTATGGATCTCTGTTTCCATAATAAATTAACATTAAACTATTCCATTTAAACAACCTAAGTTTTCTTTGATTATTATACCTAATTTCCCAGAACTTTGAGAAAAAGATTATTTTTAGTGTTGTTTAGATATGTCTAATCATTTTTACCATTCCCTTTTGTCCTCTTGATAAGCCTGAAAAGCTATTTCTCTACAAAAGCAACAATTATCTGGCTTTAAACTTTGTATTATGACAAGGTTAATAAATGGCTAGACAGTCTCCATTGCAATGTGGAAGGCACAAACTATCATGCTTTTACAAAACTAGAAAGGTGGCAACAACCACTTTTCAAGCTCCTGAGTCCTGAATCCATTAAGTTATAGTTATGCTTATTTAAATACTACTTTTGAGGATAGTATTTGCAATTGCACAATCTTCATTATGTGGAGTCTGCCTCTTTCACTTACATTATCGAAAATTAGTTATTCTGACAACATATGATGTATGATAGAAAAATTGTAGTAGAATATTTTAATTCGAAGATATTCTGTCTGGAATCACCAATTAAGGGTTTGAACCACTGATTGATTGTCTGCCATGTAGTTTGACAGGTACAAAAACCCATCATAGATATGCTAAACAATAAAAAAAATCACTTAAAAATAAACACAGCACATATAACTCCAACGAGATTGAATAACCGGCCATTAACCGGAACCATGCAATAGCAAAGAATGAAAAATGTATAAATGTACAAGTTGGCAAACCAGGTTCAAGTACTTAAATTCCGTACCTCAAAACCAAGAACAGATAACTTTTCTTCACCATCCACAGGCACACAGCTCCTGAAAGTAACATAGTTCTGCTTTCCATCTTCAGTGTTGATGCCTCATCCAACAGTCTTCTCAACTTGAGTTTTCTTACAGCACTTAGTAATTGTTTGCGCACTGCTGCATTTGCCTCATGGTCTGGATCAGAGTAAAGCCTTCTTTGTTTCTTATTGTCAGTTTCTCCTTTGAACCGTCTTGTATCTCTACACACTTTAAAGGCACGTGATACCCAGTTTCGCTGCAGCGATACTTCTCATCAGTCTACAAAGAATCCAAAGTGATATAAGCAATAATATTAGAGCCCAAAGACGTGCGAGTAACAGAGTTATAAAACACGATGTCCTAAACTTTAACTTGGATTGATGCAAATTCCATTACTTTTTTTAATTGGAAAAACAGTAACATGACTATAATCATGCATGTTACTATTTCATCATCCATCCAACAACACATTTGATTCCAAATTTTGAAGATGGTGCGACATAGATTTTTACCATAGTTTACCCCTTCTAAATTGTATATGCTTTAGGTTTCATATAATTCCTTTGTTATTGTATCGCCCCTTTTATGATTATAGTGCATAAAAGAAACAACAAATATTGGTATATCCAGCTCCAACTGGTGGGCTCCTTTCATGTAATCTAAATCATTGTTCCCAATTTTCAGGTTGTAGCAATATGAACAATCATCCTAAGTTGAAGAGCTTCAGAGAAGTGATCACAAATTAAATATAAAAAATCTTAAACCATCCTATGCAATATAATGAGTTTGCACTGCACAACATATGCAGCCGGTAAAAAAGTTTTAAACTTTCACATCTAAATCCACAAGGAAAGGCATTATAGTATTCAATTCTTATGTTCGGTCCTAAATTTCTAAATTTTTCAAGAAGATACTCATTCCAAGTTCAAAATTTCATACCAAATTTCCAAATATGAAGAACAATTTCTTTATTTCGCAAAGTTGTTATCTTAAGGCGAGATTGACAACATGCTAAAAAGTCCTAAACTTTACACTTGCAATCAATCAAAACAACTTGATTCTCGTTGATATTCTAATAAATTGCAATCAAAATTCAAGTACCTTTTCAGAGTAGAGACAAGGGAGGCAAGGGCCAGAGGGCGAGCACTGGAACGAGGCGTTCCCTCTGGTCTCCGTGAATCCCAACAGCGCCCGACCCCTCCCTCCACCGACGACGGCGGCGGCGGACTGCACCGTCTCCGCCGTCGCCAGGGAAAAGCACATGGCGAAAAGAAACCCTAGCAGCAACGCGCCCATGGCTTCGATCCGCCACTTTGGGCAGAGATCCGAGCTGGTTGTGTCTTTTATTTTACGGAAGCAAGTGGTATTATTTTAAGATACGTAACGGGTCGGGTATGAATATCGGTAGGATCCGCTTCCCACGACCTTACCCACTATTGTTAGACAAAATCTACCAGAACCAGTGAACCAGTAGCAATCCACTTCCTTATCCTCACCGGAAAAAAACTATACAATTCCCAGCCCGACGGTCTGGTCATCTCCCAAAACCAGTGGCCGTCGCCGACTCGCCGGTGACCAGATCCCCTCACTCCTCCCTATATAAGCCTCCGCAATCTCTCTCAGTTCGATTCTCAAATGCAGTCCGCGATCTCCTCTCCCTCTTCTCTCCCCTCTCCTCCTCTCCCCAAAACCCTAGACCCCTCATTTTCCCCAGATCCAGAACCCTAACCCTAGCCCGAAGCTACCACCCCTCGCCGCCCCCTCCGCCGCCCCCTCCGCCTCGCCGTCCGCGCCACCGTGGCCATCGAAAAGGAGACCCCTGAGAATGAGCGGCCGGAGACCTTCCTCCGTGATTCCGATGGCCCCCACTCCTTCTCGTCCTCCTCCTCCTCTGTGCGAGCTCGGTTTGAGCGCATGATAAGGACCACGCAGGACGAGGTCTGCGCGGCGATCGAGGCGGCCGATGGGGTTGGGAAGTTTAAGGAGGATGTTTGGTCGAGGGCCGGTGGCGGCGGAGGGATCAGTAGGGTTTTGCAGGATGGCGGGGTTTGGGAGAAGGCGGGAGTGAATGTCTCGGTGGTTTATGGGATGATGCCGCCGGAGGCTTATCGCGCGGCGAAAGGCGAAGGGGAGTCCAAGGATGGGCAGAAGGTGGGGCCGGTGCCCTTCTTTGCTGCCGGGATCAGTTCGGTATGTGACAATATATTGTGAATTTTTTAAATTTTTCTTGAGAGTTTTTGTTGGTATGATGGTTAGGATTTATAAGAAAAGAGTACTTTTTAGATTTGAAACTTTTAATCCATAATGGATTAAGGACAATGGTTGCTTTCTGTGTTAATCTTCATGCAGGACTGGAATGAATGGGTTTTTTTGTTAATAAGATGATTGATTACCTGCATAAAAATAATAAGTTGGTTTGCCAAAAAGAAACCATTTTGATTGAATAACCGATTGCATTGAAGAATATTTTTGAGTCTTTTTGGTTGCTTGTTATCTTTAAATCAGAGATTTCTAAATACATTATTTAAGTCAAGTACAGTCACTTGGCTTGTTGTAATTGGTAAATTTGCAATTATATTTTGGATTTACCAAGCCACCTCCAAGTACATCCGACCAATAAGGTGGAATTGAAATTCAATGGAATTAAGTCTCACAATTATAAGGAACCACACAACATTATGTACATTTCAATTCCTTGATTCTCAAACACAAGAATTCTTAACTCGTCTATATTTCCAAGTACAAACAACAAAACAAACTATAAGCATTGTTGAACCTTAAATAGAATGAGGTCCTAATTGCAGTTGATACTCTAAATTTCCACTGGTACATGATCTTCGATTTATTGCATTAATTACATGGAAGAATGGAGGAATCAAATATTGCCTGTGGATGTAGTGTGTTCATATCACATAGTTTTGTACTTGTTGCATATCATTTCTTCCAAAAACAAAAAACTCATGTAGATTTTTCGAGAGTTTATTGTTACAGAGCTGTAAGGAGCACCTGAATTTTTCTTCCTTAAACTTAATTTTTTGAGATAATAGTTTAGTGAGGAAGAGGATTTCAATTTTAAATTCAGGTTGGAATGGGTAGTGAGATAACTTGTTTAAGTTATGGAAGGTTCAGACTTTTCATCAATTATATTCTACTATTAATGCATGTGAGATTTTCTATCCCTCTTATTGTTATAAAGTTGTAGAAAGTCTAGGAAAAACATGATATTTAGGATGAATTCTGATATAAAACCAAGTGCAAGGATTTCTAGTTAATATTGATGGTCCATAAAGAATGCAGTTTTTTTTTTGGGTTTCTTAAATAACTTCTTGTTTTTTTTGTTGTACTTAACTGTATAAAGCCAAGCCTCTTCAAAAATTTTGAGAGCTATTTGTCCCTTAACTTAAAGAAGGTTAACTGATACATACTGCTCTGTGCCGTTATTATTTCACTTGTGTGCCTCTCATTCGGGTGCCATCTGGAGTGAAGCAAAAAAAGGTCTACATCCAACAATCTCGACTGATTGAGGGGAGGTCTATATTTGTGTGGAATAATTTTGATATATTACGAAGAGAGAAATGAGGTGGTTCAATTTTGCATTAATGATTTTTCACAAGTTCTTGCAACATCCTCTATTATTTACTATCTTGTGATATCGCCATTCTTTGAATAACTTTGGCATAGACTCATGAATAACTTTTGTACTGACTTGTAGTATCTCATTGTTAATGCATGTATATTGTCTTCTACAGAGTAGTTCTTTATTAACATTTGCTGCTTTTGTAGGTTTTGCATCCGAAGAATCCCTTTGCCCCGACATTGCACTTTAACTATCGGTATTTTGAGACCGATGCACCAAAAGGTTTTGCTTTTAGAAGTTATTTACAGTTATTAAAACCTTCTTGCCATTTCTTGGTCTGTTATAGCCTTCTTTCTTGTTTTAGTATCATGCTGTGTGGTTTATTTTATTTTTAGTGGGTTCTTTTGTAAGATGAATATGATATTTATGTAATACCTACTACATGGTTGTGTGTTCTAGGTGTCTGTAGCATGAACAGAAATAATACACAGGAAGCATGCACACCATATCTAGGTGTGTGTAACAGGAAAAGAAAATAATACACAAGAAGCATGCGTACCATAATGTTATTAATACAGAGTGTTAGTAGGGTCTGATCTAATTTGGACTGACACCATGGAGTGTTCCATTGCACAATGGGTGTCATGTCTGTCATGGGCAGACATGTGTTGCCTGGCCATGGATGTACACATGTCAGTTCTAGTGGTGAGAAGTATTCATAGTTCAGTTTGTTTATGTGGTACATGATCTTTCTGGAGGTTGACAACTATGCTTAATGGTAAATTCATTATTGTGTTTTCTATCTCTTTCATGTAACAAATTTATCGATACCTATAAATACGCCATGTACAAACCATTATGTTCAAATCTGACGTTGCATATTTTTATAGTGATATCTATTTTTCTGTGAAAAATAAGAATGTGACTTCTATCAACTTTTAACATGTGAGACTAAAACCCATTTTGTATCTTCCATTTTTGGACTCTGCAGTTAGAAAGCAGATAGTCTTGCTTATCCAAAAGTGTGATTTATATAATGCAACTTTAGTATTTGGGTATCTTCAGGGAGATATATATGTAAGAATATGTAAGATATTAGAAAACGTGCGAAACATTCTACTGTCAAAAGTTAATTTTAGTATTGAAACAGATGCAACTTAGAAGTTATATCTCAACAATACTAATATGATATGTTTCATCAAGAAAGTTCATACATTTCATATCTCATATGCCAATCCATTTTCAATCCTGCAATTTCCTTGTTCATGTCTAGCTGTCTGTGTCAAGCGTCTGAGTCTATTGTGTGTGTCTGACAACAATGGTGTTACCATATCTGGCTGCAGATGCTCCTGGAGCTCCTAGGCAATGGTGGTTTGGAGGTGGCACTGATCTGACTCCTGCCTATATTTTTGAGGAAGATGTAAAGCACTTTCATAAGGTATATATCTAAACAGTCGCCAATTTGTAGATTCTTATCAACTTAATGTTGAATGATAGGTCAAATAGAAATTTGGTTATTTTGTAGCTGCATGTTCTCCTTTTGTTCTCTTTTGGCTGATATATAGTTTCCTGCATACCTTGGCAGTAAATGTATCCTTTTCATGGTTAGTACTTTTTATGGTTATACTTGTTTCCTGAAGTGGTCAAGTGGTTTGAATGTGTGGAGCAGATATAAATGTGTACTCTAATTTTGGTGTTGCTTTATCTCAATGCTATGGCTTCAGTATATGGTGAAAAGTTGCTAGTTTGGTAGTTTGTCCATGCGATCTGAACCTTTAATCTGGAAAAGAGGTCCAGTATTGTGGGTCATGGTCTTAAAACAGTCAATAGACTCAATACTTCACAGTTACCAAGTCAAGTGTGAAGATATTTTATATACCTTTTATCTGCCTTAGCCTATGTAGCACGGATACGGACACGGGTGTCGGAGGTGACATGAACACAGACACGGGACACAACAAAATCCAAAAAAAAAAGGATACGGGGACACGGAAAGTATTATTATTATTATTATTATTATTATTATTATTATTATTATTATTATATATAGATAAATTTATGTCATTTTCCTAATTTTCTGATTATTCTCTCATACTTACAGAGGTGCATTGTCTTCATTTTTTTTAACGGTATTTTCTGAAGTAGATATTTTTACACAACTCTACATATGTGAGTAGAATAATGAATAATCAACTTATCAAAAATAAGCAAACATGAATAATTAGTTTTATTAAAGGTAAGATGGAAAACAAAATAAAATCTAAATATTTATATCTATAGCTTCTATATAGTAACAAACAAAACAAAAAATCTAACTAATACCTCACCTAATTTGTGATGTGTGTAAATTTTACTAACATATTTGCTTATGTCAGAATGATATTTTTTTTATATTTATTTAAGTGACATGTGACTTTTAGATATTTAATACATGATCTTTAAATTTTATTTAATGCCGACACGACATTAAATACGGTGCCGACACGTGATTTTATGGTTGTTTAAAATCCGACACGGCATCGGAGTGTCTGATATGTGTCGGGCAAGTTTCTTACAAGTGTCAGTGTCCGACACATGTCTGACACGGGCACGACACTCATTTTGAAGTGTCTGTGCTTCATAGGCCTTAGCTACCGGAAACAACCTGTCCAACAATCTTGGTATCAACAAGCCTTGACTAACTTATAAGTTATAACGTATTGTTGGTTTTGGTGTTGGAGGTTACAAATCAAACTTTTCAATGAACATGCTTGATCATGATGAATAAGCGATGCTGTGGAATAAATTGAAGATTATGTATACCACTTTGAATGGAAAATGATATTGCTTATGAATTTTCTTGTAGGTTCAAAAGCAGGCATGTGACAAGTTTGATCCGAGTTTCTACCCTAGATTCAAAAAGTGGTGTGACGATTATTTCTTCATCAAGGTATGATTTTAATCAACCATTTGAATCTTCTACAATCACGCCTTTCCTACTTTGTTTTATTGTTAAATGTTTTAGGGTTAAATTAAAATGGTCCTTTTATGTCCATAATGATATGTGACATTTATTTTATTTTTCCCCTCATAGTTTCTTATCAAGTCCCCGAAATTACCATGTTTTATTTAATAATAGGTATTTTGCCAATGGTATAATCATTTTATCTTTTTTTTTTTTAATTTTTAGCCTTTTCTTCTAGAAGTTTCCATCAAACTGAAGTTGGATGAAGTCGTGTAAAACCAATCTTAATAGAGTTCTTTTAATGACATTAACAATTGAAAAGTTTGTCATGCATTCAGTGACAACATGTTGATGCGTTATGCAGCACCGTGGTGAAAGGCGTGGGCTTGGTGGAATATTTTTGATGATCTTAATGACTATGATCAAGAAATGCTCCTTGCATTCGCAACTGGTACATAACACCTCTTTACAAACCATTCATTTACACGTTTTCTAGAAAAAACATAAAAGTAAGGGTTTTTAGTATGCAAGTCCCAGAACAAATTCATCATTTCGCTCTTTAGCCCCCCACACCCCCACCCGCCAACAACAACAACTAAAAAAAAAAAAAAAAAAAAATTTAAATTTTGAGATAGAAATCGCTCATGTAGGGCTAATATATAGTTGTGCTAGATTCACACTCAGTAGTCAATTAGTGCTTGTGGTTCTTTCCTTGTTATACATTCCATAATTTATCGTGCTGAGCTTTGGTCCTATTATGGACGCCTGTATCATTTTGCAGAGTGTTCCAAGTCTGTTGTGCCAGCATATCTACCAATTATAGAACGACGGAAGGACACACCATTCACTGGCGAACAGAAGGCATGGCAACAGCTAAGAAGAGGGCGTTATGTAGAATTCAATCTGGTATTCAAGGGGAAACGGAACTCGTTTGGAATCCCTTTTATAATTTGTTTTGCGTTATCTGCTGGTCACACAGTTAATTAATTAGTAATTTTCTTTTGGTTAATTAAGGTATATGATCGGGGCACGACATTTGGATTGAAGACTGGAGGGCGGATCGAGAGCATTCTCGTTTCACTGCCTCTAACAGCTAGATGGGAATACGACCATGTGAGTTTCTGGATTTCGTCGACCATTTTTGTTTCCTGCCAGTTGCTGGGATTGGAATCTTAATTCGCTGAACCTTTTCTCTGCAGCAACCCGAGGAAGGGAGCGAAGAATGGAAACTTCTAGACGCGTGCATCAACCCAAAGGAATGGATTTGATGCTGCTGCTGAGGTTGTATATCGTTTGCGAGTATGTTGCTGTGGTTCTGTAAATTATAAGCGAGAGTAATCGTTATTGTAGCTCTCTCCTGATGTAAAATTTCAACCTGCTGTTGTCTCGTTCATCTTTTCATTTCTCATCAATTTTCTATTTTTCTATGGAGATACAAACGCGGAATGTTCAGCTTCAGAACTCAGGTTCATGCCATTGCTATTCCAAAAAAAAAAACTTTATTTTTCCATTTTATTTATTTTGAACGATGAGAATAATGCTTAGGAATCACAAACTACGAGTCTTATTTCTTGATGTTGTTATTTTTGCAACAGTAGAATCTGACCGTATTATCTTGCGAAGTTTCTGAAGCTAAGGTTTGTAGTGATTCAAAATCTGAAAGCTCTTACTCAACTTCTTTCTCATAAATACATACATCTTGCGGACGTTTCCTGCATAATCTTGATGATCAATACACATGCATAATAGACATTCAAATTCTCGTCTCCATGCCCATAACATATGGAAGCATTATTACAGCCTCATTCCACAACCAACGCCCATCAAGAAATTTAGTAACAGACAGAAGCATTATTACGGCCCCCTTGCACGCACAACCGCTGCCGATCAAGAAACTTAACAGTTCCAACACTTTATATTGAGACCATTGAAACAAGCAGCAGTTTCAGATGCAGATTGCAACAACATGGACATCACCTGCTGATATTTATCAAGAGTTCTTGCACTCTCAACTCCAAAGTTGTCTGCTGATATTTATCAAGAATTCTTGCACTCTCAACTCCAAAGTTGTATCTAGAACGCTGTAACTAGACAAAAAAAAAAAAAAAAAAATTACTACTAAAATTAGGAGGCATTGAAATTGGACAGGGAATGCACATCCATTTGCAGAACTGTAGCCTTGTATTTACAATGCAATTAAGAGACACTGAAGAAAATGATAAAGCCGATCCAAGTCGGTGCAAATGCATAATTGCAACAATAAGGAGTAAACTGTACACACTATGTATACACTTGTATTTCTCACTTGCACTTTGAAGATTGTAGAGGGGTATGCCGAAATATTTTATGTCGATTGCCGCCACCCTCTCTGCTCACGGGGAGATGATTCAGTTTGAGTTATATGTCACAAAAAGATAAAATAATCAAGGACCCAACACGAGAAAAACCTCAACGAAGGATAAACCCTTATCCTCCAACGCTCTTCTTTGGCCATCATTCTTAAAGGGTATTATGCAATTTCTTGGGAGCCTCATTGATCGCAGTACACAAAGGAGATGGAACCTCAGAGAAGTCCAGAGAGGTCAACATCACATTTGTCATTCAAGTCACTCCGACTCTGCACTGTAATAAGGTTCATAACTTTCATCATCACGGTAGAAATACAATTTAGATACAAAGTGGAAGTTTTGATGAAGTTACCCATAGCTGTGAAAACTAGACAATAAGAAATTAGGAGAGATGGTCGATACTTCACGCAGAAAATGATGCATTCTGATTATGCTTATGAATTCTCTTTTTCAGCTACATTTAGTAATGTGATATGACTATATAACCATATAAATTGATAATCAAGGGTTAGGCACAAGATAAGAACGCGTGAGATACATTTTCAGCTGTGCTACATTTAGGTGTTTGCTTACAATATTTTTCAGGTTTACACCACATGCTGCGAGGTGAAATGTTTTAAAAAGCAATGTTTTCTTCTGTTATTGCTGTTGTTATTTGTTTGGTTTCTGTGCTTGTGAGAGCAAGCATAGGCGCACTTCAATAGCTACATTAGCAGAAAACCCAAGAACAATCCCCCCAATTTCCAACAGACCCAAAAGATTTGTTATTTGACCTAGGGGGGATGCTGCTGTAAAGCAGCTATTTAATCATTACTACATCTGGTATTGTTACACGAGTTCATACCTCATACTTCTAAACAATGGTGTAATTTTTTGTGTCCCAAATGAAATAAACAGAGATATCTCATGGTGATTAATTGATATAAACATTTAGATGCTGATTAGTCAGGTTGACTAGGTCCGCATCAATTTTAGGTGGTAACTTTTCTCAGGAAGTTGTGGATGCGGTGTTAAGTGGCAGGTTAGGTAATTGAAAAATCAAGCAACAGACAGTAGCCAATGTTTTAATCTACTAGCATAGTGTAACAATATTATGCGATTGAACTTTTATTAGACCATTAATGACACCCTTAGTAATCCTGAAATAACAAATTGAAAGTGTTTCTCATCCATGGATAAACCAAACAAATATTAAAAGTGACTGTCATTAGATCTAAAAGATCTTAGAAAGCAAACAACTTCGCAGTAATTTATGTTTAACTGAAAACTCAACATATAATATGTTCCCCAATGCTCTTGGATAAACTCAGAGGTTAGGATCTCACTTGAGACATTTCAAAATACAATGTTCTAGTGAAAAACAATGAACATATAATTTGTGCACCTAAAGTCATCGTGCTAGTAGGGCTATTGTTCACTAATCAGACAGGTAATTACCTAGTCTGGATAAATAACAGACTGATATTTCAGTAATAAGTGCCCAGCCAGATACAATGGATGCAATGGGAATATCTATGTTAATTTTACTCAAGCACCAGTCACATTAAAATTTAGGGACGTGTGAATCATACGAACACCATTAGCTTAGGAGGCCATCTTTGATATCTGCATACATCTTGAAGGCATCTAAACAAGCATGAGATTCTGAAGCTCAATTTAAGGCATCAAAGGGTACTATGTCACTAAAGCTACCACTGCACTAGCCCTATTAAAGTGAATGAAATTGCATAGAGCATGAGGAGCAGAAAGATCATAATAACAGCCTCAAAGAGCAAACTGGACATAAATGTTATATCTTTATATGGAAAAAGATGAAATATGGACTTAAGTAGAAAGCATGATACCCTGTGATGGCGCCCACAGCGAAATGCTGATAATGAACTGATTGGAGCTGTAGTTCAAACGGTATATCACACTGCGGAAGTTTTTGACTTTGAGTTACGTGGAAGGTTACTCTTTCGGAGATGAGGGTTTTCTATAGAATATACCAGGATATTGCCATCCTTGGTCCCTGCCACGAAGCATTCTTCAGGGGTCACAGCTAATGATGTAATTATCTTTCCGATGCCATCATATCTTTTTACAACATCAAGTGAGTGCATGGAACGAACAACTACTTGCCCATGATCACCAGCACAAACTAGGAAATCACCACAACCACTAAGCTCAATGCAGTTGAGGCGGCCATTTGATTCAGAAGAGGCAATGTGCTTCCCATTGATAGTATACATATGCAAACTGAGGTCACTGTCAGCATAAAGCACCAAGCTCCCATGCTTTGAAGCAACTAGCTTTGATATGGCAGAACCAGATGGATGCTGAATGGATCTTACATATCTTCCCTCCCTAAGAGTATGGAAAACACAAGTTCCATCTTTTGAACCACTGATAACTATATCAAGCTCTAAACTAATAAACAAGCACGTAATGATGTCATCATGGCCACATAGGATATGGAAGGGGTTTTCAATAATGACATGATCTTTCCGAGGGAAATCGGCTTGTAAATTTCGAGATCTCCTGTCCATCGATCTACCACGATAAGTCTTCCACACCATGACTGTCGTGTCATAGCTTCCAGTGGCAAGGGTACTTCCATCAGATGTCACTACAGCATCAAACAATCAGAAATTAGGCAAAGAGTTCAGTATACAAGTCAAATTTGTGCATACACGCTTGTATGTACAACAAACTGTCATCCTTTAGACCAGAAAAGAAATTCAAGAATTTAATGTTCCTAACAAACCCGAACAACAGTAATATGCACTATGCCCATCATAAAAGGATAAATACAGGGATGTATTATCATACTAAAAAAATAGTCATAAAATGTTAGCTTCTTACAAAAAAAAAAATCATGAAAAATAAATGAAGAACTCTACCCATCTATCCTGCTTATATATCATTGTAAAATTCAAAACAAAACAGCTGCTATCAATTGCCGTGTAAAAATGTAGCATAAGTAACCCAGCAGTTGGTATGCTCCTCCCTATTTAAGTAAGAGTTGAACTATGAGGTTTCACATTCTAATCCCACAAAGTGGTATACGTAAAACTCAGCACAAAATCATGAATAGCCTTCAGGTTAAGACTTCATTGCCAAAAGAGGAAAAAGAAATTGTAAACAGTAAAGCTATTTTGACAGCACGATTCCATTCAAGCGAAAGAAAACAGAGAGATCTAGAGGGGGAAACAAGAAAATGAAGAGATTGACATCTTGTTTAGATAATGAGTGGATAGAAAAATAGTGGTGTCTTAAAAGCACACTTATTTCTATTATTTTGTATTTACTCCATATGTACAAGGCATACCATGCAGATTTTCATATGGTCTCAATGCACTAACTACTAGGCTTCCTTGAGAGTTGTTTTGGTGCTTTCCCTAATGAAAAGGTTTTTTTTTTTTTTTTTGAGAATTCCCCAATGAAAAGTTACAATCAAATATTAAGTCTCAGTATTGGAGCAAAAGATGCTATTCCAGAGCTTGTGAACTCCATGAGTCAAACTTCAAGCTGAAGGAGATGCCAGAGGGTCACAAAAAGAGACATACAACAAGTCAAGTTTTGAAATATCACGTGATTCTCGTTACGGGTTTTGGCCTACCCAAGATGCTATCCCTGATATCAAGACTAATATCAACCGATACACAAGCTACTGTTTGAGTTTTCCCCAATATTCTAAAAGAAAGAATATGAATTACAGCTAATTCTTCTTGTTTAACTCGCTAACAAACCTTACTACTCTGACAAGTAGTGCATGTCTAATCGTTCAGATATTCTTTCAATGTCTATTAACCCTCGTCTCTTAAGAACCGTGGGATTACACTGAACTAAAACAGTAAAACTAGAATATGAAGCTTCTAGTTTCTAAACTAAAAATCAACTCCAGTGCCAACACTATCAATCCAATTGACAGTTAGAGATATTGTTAAACTCTAATCGTTATTAATACTCTGAGCATTTTATGCCAGTTTATTGTAACTTTTTGGTACAATAATTGAAATGGTTGGAGCACTGGCTACACTGAGAAAAAAATTGTTCCATTGCTATTTAGACAGTTTAAGTGCAATATGAGTGGAAAAGTGGGATTATCTTTCAATGCAGTTCAAGTACCCGAACACAAAGTCAAAAAAAAGAGGAGATATACCACAATTCATGAGGATATTAAACTTAAACAAGAATCATACCAAACACCTAATACATGCCATGAATTTTCTGTGCATTTAGATGCTCGCTATTCAACCAATCTATGAGCTTGTGATGACAACACTTATTCATGTAAGTGGGATTGTATCCCAATATCTCATCTACATAGATGGCTATTGCACTAGTTATTGAGTTATACCATATTTTTACAAAATATAATAAAAATTCCATCAACTATTCCCAAAAGAACATGTCAAAACGCTTCTAATTATCTTAATAATTTTTAGTAAGTTTTCAGTACTTTTTAGGAATTTTTAAGAAGCGATCAATACGACCATGACGAATGTCAAATATTCCCAATATTGTGAATACTGATAACATAGCCTTTCAGTCATTCCCAATACTAATTTTGAGATTTCAAACTTGTACAAAATACAACAATCTAAAGAAAAGAAAACAAGTGTCATCTAAATAAGATTCAATTTAGAGTTGTTTATATTCATTCCTTGGATGATAGAGCAGCATATAAAATGCTGGCTAGTACATATTTGACGGAGAACTGAATCAGATTATTGACATCCATTTCTTGATGATTTCAACAAAAACTTTGTTATTCTCCGCTATAATGCTTTATCGGTTATCCACGACAAACAGATGCACATACCTTACATGGTTTTATGATTTTAATTCAACATCCCAAAATAGAAGATCAGACGAGGCCAAAAACTCAGCATGAAGAAAGGTACAGGATTGGTGACTAAGAACTTCTATACAGGTGCAAGCAGATGCAGGCACTTTAGCAAAATATAATCCACTATGCATAAATGCACTATGAGGAATGCATTTCACTTTGGATTGTGAGTACTTGTGCCATAGATAAATGCAATTTCCATCAAAACATATCATCTCGCCCCTTTGTGTAGGATATTTTTGGACCTATGCAGCTTTGGAGGCTTGCTACTTTGTTGCATGAACTTAAACTGCACAAACAAAAAAACTAGGTCCAGGTCCACTAACCGCTAACTAACAATCAAGGTTGAATAGAATGATCCTCTTTTGCCCATATTTACCTTGGCCAGGAATCTGGTAAAGACCCATGATTGGCATAAGTTGATAGCTGGTCACCAAAACTTGGTCAATTTTTGTTCTTTTCTTCTTCGGAGCTTACAAAATTATGACATAGAAATGTGTCCAAAACTACTAATAAAGAAATTTTCAGAATATGGACAAAACTTTTTCTCTTTTCCTTTTTTGGCTAGTTATAAGACTAAAAACTGAGGCTTCCCACAACCGACTGCCACTCTCCTAACTCACCACTGAGCCAGACCTTAGCGGTACAACAGACAATATTAATATGGATAACATAAATGTGGACAAAATATTATGGATAATAGAAACATATAATAACACATAGCAAGAAATGTTGATGTAAGGGGGAAAAAAATGAATCTCCATGAATAAAAGCAGATAATTAGAGATGATGAAACTCCCTTACATTAAGCACAAACCACGATGCTCTGTTATGTGCAATTATGGTAGTTTATCCAAGGTCAAAAGAATGCTGAAAGAAATTGACATCATGAGCCTATAGTACCACCACAAAGAAATACTAAATACATGGAAACAAAATGACTTCTCAAGATAGAGCTAAGAACTCCATGGAACCAAGTCGACAGTTTTAATGACAAACAAGGAAACAAGAGAGGTTGAGGCCATTTCGTAAGAAACAATAAACAATTTGCTCTTTTAGGGATTCATGGCAATCATATTGCTGAATTTGATATTTGAGGCTATTATAATGTCACCATTTGACCATTAGATCATTAATTCATCAACTCTATTCTTAAACAAAGGGTGAATAGCGTGAGATGTTTCCTTTGGAGGCAAAGGTTCCATGTTAGATACAGTTTCTCTAAAAATCAAACATTCATGAACATTACTCGTAGCTGATGCTTTGCAAATTTTGCTACTTCAAACTGCTTCCTGTTCAGAAGCAGCTATTCCTTCATGTTGATGATGATGATATGGGGCAACCCTTTTATAAGATGGTGGTAATTGAGTTTCCTACTGTTTTTATCCCGTGTAATCCTTCGACTTGTAAAAGTAATAAGAAACTATGGGGCACTCCCCTGGAGGAAATTTAGGCTTATGTTAAATGGAATGTTAAGTGTAGAAGAGTAGTCATTCTGTGGCTGTCCAAACAATAAGAATACCTGCAACACAGCTGACCAAATCCTTGTGCTGTCGGATGCTTTGCACTATCCTCCCATCATTCAGAGAAATTACCTGGAAGCTATTTTCCCAATTGCCACACAAGATCAAATAATTTTCAGCAGGAGTTTGCATTGTTGCCAAACACTGTCTCCCAAACTCAATGCTATCTGCCAAGGGACTACCAATTTTACGAGGGGAGAGAGCATCACCACCAATTCCAAAAAATGGTTCCTGAAGAAAGACAAAATTTACATAAGCAAGCAAGCAAGACATCTTACACGCGTGCACACATTGTTGTTGAAACAGGCAGGCCTAACAGCCTTACCCTATATACCCAACCCTTTAACCCTACCCTAAAGATAATTTATAATTACATTTACCCTTCCCTATAGGGCAACGGAAAGAATTCCTTCTACCCATAGGGTAAAGAGATAAAACAGGTAAAATATTCATGGAACCAGTCTAGATTTTGCTCATGAACTTCTACTTGATAGATGAATGTCATTGGATGAATGTATCAATATAAATTTTACAGAGTACATTAAGAAAGAAGTATGCACAGTGGAAAAGCGTGCTATTAGAGCAGACTCCTAATGAAGGAGAGATAAGTTTACTAAAAAGCACAAGTAATTCGCTGAGGACACAAGTAATGAAGGAAGGGAAGCTTTTGAGGCATTTCACCAAATATGTGGCGGCCATAAATAATTTTGTAGCGAAACAAAAGGCCAACACTTCAGAGCTGAAGAAGAAATAAAATCTATATATGGATCAAGGTTATGAAAATAATGTTCAAAATTGAAGTGAAAAGTGAACCAACCCTTCAGGTCTGAAGATGAAATAAATTCTGAGTACAGGTAAAAATAATATGAGTATAATATCATATTGATGTCCAAAATTGAGGCAATAGGCAGAGAGAAGAAAATATTTATTTATTTTTAAACATATATATGGATAAATAGTTAGTGCAAGAACATTCTTACCCTCACTGTACCCACTTAGAAAAAATGGGTAAGAAATTATTATCCTTGCCCTAAAAATAGAATAAAATGGCTTTACCCTTGCCCATTGCCATGACACAGTAATCATCTTAGAGAAAACTCTTGGATTAGTTTATTGAAGCATAAACAAACCTGGGATCCGGAAAATGTGAAGTTCCCACCAGACTGCAATTGCGTAGTCAACCATGACTTAATGGACATAGTGAGACCTTGGTTCACAACCACAATATTTGAGTCCAGTAGACCAACAAACAATATGGGAGATGGGGGATTGAATATGTTACAAGTGATGGAAGACAATGTGATTGATGCAGGAGCAAAATACAAAGGATGTGCAAGAGGATTTGGAGGACCTCTTCTGGGATGTTTTTTACGGAAAAGCTGAACAGGTGTCTGCCCAAAATTTGCTATCTGGTCTTCAATTGCAGACCTTTGCAATGCGTCATCCATACTTTCCAAATCAACAGCACCTTCATAAGTCAAGTAATAAAATACATTTGCTGCCTGTTAAACATCAGCATACAAATCAGTGTAACTTAGAACCTGAGAAGACCAACAAATATTGGCAGTACGTGTATTAAATCATACCTCAACTGCAGGTTTTCCACGCTGCTTATATCCAAACACTAAATCGATCCAATTGTGGAGATTGGAACTCACATATTCACTCTCCAATGCTTCTCGGTTTTTGTTAATGAATTCTTCAGGGGAGCCCTGTTCAATTATAATTCAATTTCAGTGTTTTCTTTCACCAAACCTTAATAGGGCTTCACTGATACCAAATGAACACGATTTCAGATACAAGCTTCTCTAAGGGCCTATTTGGTTGTCGTAACTGGCCGTAATTCGTAAGTCGCAATTGGTAAAGTCTTTTACAGTTGTAAATGAGTTACATGCATGTAAGCTTTATGGTGTTTGGTTGGTAATATAAAGTTGTAAGTGAAAAAGCGTATTGTGTTTTACGATGTTTGGTTGTCGTAATGTGTAAGTCGTAAGTGAAAAAGTTGACCACAAAATTAACTATTTGGTGATTTAAAAAGTTTTAATATTGCAAATAAATATTAAAAATGCTAAATATTAAAAAAAATTAATATTAACATAAAAAAATAATACAAATTTGCATGACCACAAAATTAACTGTAACTGGGCTGTAACTGAGTGGTAACTGAGTTGCAAGTGAGTGATAATTGGATTGTGTAAGCCTTTTACGAATTACGGTCCAAACAAACGCCATAGTTGTAACTGGGTTGTAAGTCATTTACGATTTACGGACTTTTACGCGAAACAAACGGCCCCTAAATATGGAATGATGTAACATTGTGACCATTGAGGAAACAGTGAGCTCACATATCTGCTAACCAACAGCAATCAGGAGGTAAAAGATCAAGCTCAGTATGATATAATACAAATTGTACTGTTTAAATATATAACATCTATATAATTACAGTCTTTGGGCTTCCAATTCATGTAATATTTATGGTTAGGCTGTACAGGGGCCTATTGATTCAAATGTTAATTAATGGTTCTTCATATTATTTCATAACATCAGCCCTTAGGGAGCCATATCAAAGATCCATGGCATAGTACAAGAATTCATATTTTTTATGGCAACATATAATATCAGTACAGCACTACAGTTTACATAAATCCTAAATAATAGCAGGTTTGATGTTACAACAGCAGCAACAATAAAAGAGAGCCTTTTATTACAATTATTCAATAAACCCCGATAACAAAAATATAAACTATCACGGAAAATCATCCAACATCACGACAAGGAAAAAGACGACGGCAGAAGAAGTTAGATTAACATGATGCCATATATTAACTGGTATACAAACATATTTAGGTTGCTTGATATACTTGTTGTAACTTGGGTACATGAGGTTGAACTTGGGTACAACATTAGTCAATATGGCGTATGGTTTCATAGAATTTTGTAACAAGAGGTCCTGGATTCAATCTCAATATTGCTGGTTTAAATTTCAAATATAATTTATTACTTAGCCCTAAATGAGTCATATTTTGGATGGAGGCCTTCCACATGGCCTTAAGGCCCTATGAAGGAGAGTACTAACATTTCTTCATAAACAACATTGTCCCACAACTCATTGGCTTATGCCTTCTCTCTACCACCTCTACAGTGCTTTTGGTAAAGTGGTTATTTAACAAAACAAACGCCAGAAAGTTTGGCAGTGTTTGGACCGGGATTTTTAGACAGTCTACAGGCAGATGTTTCAAAGCACCCAAGTTGTCTCAAGACTCTCAACAAACAACTAAAAAAAAGATGGAAACACGTGAGGTTGTCCATTATACTGCTAGTCATTAGATAACCAGTTCATATACCTTTGCCCATGGTGGGAGAGCAACATCAACTAATGGTTCACCATCCTGCTTAACTCCCAAGTGATAAGAATTAGAATTTAAAAGAAATTCAGGCATGTAAAAGAACTCTGGTATTAGCTCCTTCACATCACTAGTGTTAGAGAGGCAGTTCCGATATGTGCTTTCAATGCTTTGGAAAAGGCGGTCCGCATGGTCAAACTTTCCACCCTGTCCAAAAAGTATGCCATATGGTGACTAGAATCTACAGAAATAAACTTCAGGAGATACTTTGGAAAACCGGGAATAAAATGTGTATTTTGCACTATTAAAGCAAATAAATTGATGCAATACCTGCAAGTTGCGGTGCAGAGCTGTAAAAGGCTCTAACCTAAGCAGGTAAAAGAGCACAATTCCCATGCTAGAATAGTGAGATCCATAATAAAAGCTGCAAGATTACAAAGGGACCAAAGCCTTCAGCATTTACTAGCATTTTTCATGAGAAAATAAATAATAATAATAAGTAGTAATAATAATAATAATAATCATCAGCCCCGTCTTCATCATCAAAGCTTTTTTCTCCATCAAAACAGGGTTGGCTATGGAGCAATACTATATTAGAAGGCCCCATAAAAGATTGGATGAAATCAAATTTCATGGTCGGTTTTCAACCTGGTGACCGTCTAATTGTTGGTGCAAAGCTAGTCAAGGAAATAATGTACAAGAAAATGACCTGCCACGGAACTAGTAGGCAGGTTGGCAGGTAGAGAACCCTATTTGGTTATTCACAGTTTTAAGATCATGCAACCAGGGAAGAACCCTAGAATTCTCCTAGACTTTTGAAGGAGACTAGAATAGGGGGCAAGATGATAAAATTATAGGGGATTCCATTCATCTCTGAGACATGATATAAGCCAACAACCAAACAAACACACTCCAGAAGATAGAAAAATAAAAATGTGCTAAAGGGCCAACAAGAGTACCTAGGAATATCAGGATCACAAAAGTTGCGATATCTATCCTCAAAAACCTGAAAAATAACATAAACTGCAGGTCAAATGATATACCATAAGGAACTGGAACGAATACCTGTATATTTCAACTGCAATAAACAGATGAATAAAAAATGAATCAAACTCACCTCAAAACGTTTCGAATCCAGAGCACCAACTGGTTTTGAAAGGTCTCTAAAAGTAGAGGACTTATTAAAATCAAGTTTCTCTGACGAATAATCAGCCAATACCCAGGGAAAGACAGGATACTGTGTCAAATCATTATAGGATCTTCCTGCAAGTGTATTAAGAACCATTAAATATTCAAAGTTGGTAATTTCTCTTCGTTTCCAACTCTCCCTGAAAGTTTCAGCCATCTCAACTGCTCTACGTCTATCAACAAAAGATATTATTTCATTTTTGTCTCTGTAGCTTCCTTTTGGGAATAAGGACTCATTCCTTAAAGACACTAGTAATGTCCCAACATGTTTAGCATCTTTCGGGGAGGCAAAGTTCAGAAAAACAGGTGCAATAGAATTACTAAAAAAAATCTCTATTGCCGTATATTGTAACAGATATCGAGTCCAATGAACTGCTTTTATCTGCAAAAAGAAGGGAAACAGATTAAAGTATAATACACTACGCAGAACTAAAGGTTGTGAAGGAACAAGTTCAATTGGAACTGTACTTTCTGAGATAGGTACCTTTAAGACATCCCACCATCTATGGCGTTTGTATTTATTTTGATTACGTACTAAAACTTCCATGTCCATATTATCAACAAAATTGACTTTCTTTTGAGTAGGATCAAGAATTGTTTGGCCTTTATGCAGCTTCTGCTCGTGGGTCCCACTCACTTGATCTGATTTTGTAGCATCTGGGGCATCTACATTTTGAAAGCTATTAAATACAGATGATCCTCCTGTACCTTCAACCAAAAACTCACCAGAGAAATGTATAACATTTTTCTTGACAGCTAAACGGCCTGCCAATTTCCTCTTTGGATTTATAAGTACACAAGGAATTGACAGCTGAACCTGGAACATAAAAATTCTGATCATTAGCATATCTAAGGACATTCCGACCAATTCAATTAAGGATTGCATACCTCACTCAATTCACTCTCTATGCTGCTCGAGAGAAGGTCATTCCTGTCAGGAACAATTTCCAACTGATCAGGGCTGTCTTTTAGATTGGAATTCTGGCTCTCAGAAGAATCACTAAGGACAGATTCAATTTGTGGAGTTGTGTCACTGGCATCTTCACCAATCTCTGAGTTACTTTCTTCAGTTATTCCGCGCACTCCTTTCAAAAGAAAGCGCTTCATTTTCTCAGGAACATTGCCCCCAGTACCCATATGACAATCACCGGCCATATTGCTGGTCCCATTGGATGATTTACTGATTGGAGGGTGACAAAGCCGTTCATCAAACTTATAGTTACGTTTCAGTTTTAGTCTACGTCTCCACGAATCTTCCGTCTTATCAAGTTTCCAATGTGTTCTGATATTATTTGGGAATGGATTAGCAGACCATGGCCCTCTCTCATCAACTAAAGCACGGAAGATATGGATCCATTTATCCTGATTATAAGCCACAAATAATTGTTAATCTGACGACCACGTCAACCAATGTGGAAGAATTATGTGAACAACAAGAGTGAATAAAAAAGTTCAAAGCAAAATAGCTCCATCTTACAGCAATCATCTGCTGCTCTTCATCATAAGCAAGCTGAAATGCAATTCTTCTACTATCATCTGATTCAAGAACTGCGTTCATGTTAGATTGAGTCTCTTCTTCAAAGGCCGTCCAATGATTTAGCTCTGAAAAAGATTGTTCCTCCAATTTAACCTGAAGTTCCTGTATCTGCTTTAAGCGGTCAGCTTTTGTAGCCTTGACGTATTTTGCTTCATCAAAAACCTGGGATTGAAGCAAAGAATTAAAATAGCTAGCAGTGTAAAAATTTAACCAGGTGAGAAATCATACAACAGGACTAACTATAGGGCAGAATAAATTCTGTGCAAGAAATATAACAGCACAGTAGATAGACTATTTTGTAGGAATATCAGTTTTCATATGTGAACAGAACCATATTCAACAATGGTCTATGCAGGAAAGTTAGCATTTTCACATAAAAAAGGAAGGTGGGTACTGATGGCTTCCTATATATTCCATCTAGACAGTACCAAATGTTAATATACATAGTTGATAATATGATATGCACACTGAAATTTTCTTTATGCTTGAAAACATATGACTCACTGCAGCAAGAACACGATCCTTTTGAATTAGATTAAAAATGGATCCTGCTTCCATTGCATTGCTGCTGACTTCAAATGAGTCTTCCCTACCAAGGATACTACTGATAAGCATAGACTTTCCAAAGTTCACTGTTTCAAGGATCAGGTGTGATATAACATGAAAACGCGCACCATCATCAAGCATCCCATATTGTGATCTCACAGTAAGTAAAAACCTGTCCATCGTGGAACAAACAGAACATTTCACATAAGAATAGAAACAATCACTTTCGTTTTTGTTGCTTAGAAATTACATCAGTTTCAACTTATAAGTATGGATCTTGGAATTGAAAATAATTAACATTACCAAATAAAATACTGCAGCCTGTTCTTGCTTTGATCATCATCAGATGAAAGAAGAGAAGGGAGTAGTGAAATGAACTGCTGGACACAACTTGATGCCTTTTCAAGATCAGCTTTGCAGAGATAGAGAATTACAAGATGGAACACAACTCTTGGGAATTTCTCTCCTCTTAACAGCATTGCTTTATCAACAGATTTATTTGTCTTTCCACCTAATGCATTGCCTATCCCTCCAGCCACAACTACAGCGGCCATTTCAGCAGCGGGAATATTTAATGATTCTACCAAACCAAGAGCCCTTTGAGTGAGAGATGGCCCACTCAAATTTGAATTCTTAGGTAATACCCTGCTTGGTCCTTTTCCACTCATTTCACTGATAAGAACCCAAGTTTTATCATACAAATTCCACCACTTGTCCTCTATAGCAGCTTCTTCAGGGACAGACTTGGAACTCAATGGAATTCTGAACATTGCATGAACCAAGACTATTCAAGTATGAGGAAAGACAAGAAAGGTCGGGGAAAAATAAAAGTAAAAACATTCGTAAGGATAACATAATGACAGCACAATTAACACATTAATTAAACACTAAATCACAATTTCAGTATCGAACATCCCAGAGTTACAAAAAATAGGAAGAAGGCACAACAAGAGATCATAAGATGCAGCATTCACACACATGTAAATAAGCGAATATGTTAGAGGTCAATAGATAAGTTGATGGGGGACAAACACTAGGAAATCTCAACCTAAGGTTTATCATCCAAAATAGGGTTTGGGAATCTCTTTCTTGGGCTTCTCACCCGAAGCACACTGGCTACACAAAATGCTCAAACGACAATTTTCATAATCAATCGTTAACTGAGAATCTCCAAAGCAGTCTTTGTCTTTTATAGGCTTACATCACATGAGAACTCCCACTACAACCAATGTGGGACTAATATAATATAAAATAAACTAACTATACTAACCAACTAAAAGAAACTAAATATAAGATAAACCAATTACATTACCAACTAAAATAAAATAAAATAAAATGACCCAACTAAAACAAACTAAGATAAATTGACCCAACCAACTAAAATAATAAGATAAAATGACTCAATTAACTAAAACAAACTGAGATAAAATGACCCAACCAACTAAAATAATAAGATAAAATGACCCAACCAACTAAAACAAATTAAGATAAAATGATCCAACCAATAAACTAACCAGTAGATGTCCTCATCATAAGTCTTTAGAGGCCATGGGATTGGACCTCAAGATATTGTCCTAACATTAGAACAGGAACTTCCTAAGGTATCCCCAAACTTAAGACTGTGAGATAATTTGATTGTTTCTATTCGGTTTGCCAGTAAGGTGACATAAAATATTTATAGTGATACAGAAATACACATACCTTCCCTTAGAAGTTTGAGAGGAGCCTCATTCTGCTATCACAGCAATTCTTATCTTCCCTTGACCTATTCACTACAGTAATCACACGTGGTGATTGTCCAAACTTCTCCCATCATAGACTTTACTTTAAGGTTACTCTGCATCCTAAGAAGTCTCCTTTGTAATTAAATGATTGAATAATGGTTTATACTGCTTCCTATAGTTATTACGTGTCACCACACAATTAGCCCAATCTATCTGGGGGGTCCGGTCCGTAGTATTGGGCAACATAACAATACATTGGCGTAAAAGTTGTGAAAAAGCCTCATAACTTTAATCAGTTCTCTACTTTGATGTTATCACGCGCAGAAAGTATAATCTCAAGGAATACAGGATGTATTGCATCTAATAAGAAAATTAATTGTTAGAATCAACAGACTGCACATTCCAAGTTTTAATAGGTGGATTCTTAAGGGCTTGTTGGTAGACGACCACTCATTAAAAGTCAATATTTGATCTACTCAGGTGAGCAAATATTCATGGTCTAAGTAATGTAGCTACCAATATAATAACTTAGAATAGAGACAGTTCTCACTTTGAACTCCAGACTTAAAAGAAGAACAAAAAACAGATTTTTGTGGTTGGATGAAAGAATCATTTCTTTCATTATTAAGGGCCATGACGATTTGACAATATTCTAGAGGACAGGAGAATAATTAATTGCGTAGTTAAAAAAGAAAACTTCAAATGTTGTGATTTGATATACTATGGCAAACCTCCAAGTTGGCTACGCAAAAAAATAAAAAAAAATTGAAAAATATATATTTCAAATGTTGTAATATTGAGAAGATTAAATATTCAATCACCACCTTTCAGAAACTATGTAGAGCAAATATTTTTAAATAAAGTTGGAGTTTATGATATGGACAAAGAAAGTTTTTATTGTTCATAGATTAGCACGACTGGTCGACACACAAGCAGCAACAACAGATCCCTACATACACGAGGGTCTTAGATACAGTTATATTAACACAACATATATCACCATTCCAAGAGAGGATCCACAAATTGGATGTTAGAATAAATGTGCATGTTCAATGTGATTGACCTTGTGAATACATGGTGTTAACAAAACCACCATGTATTGTATCACCATACCTTGGAGGTTGGTCATCAAACTCGTTATTCAATATCTCAAATACAGCAGCTGTCATATCTTTATGGCTCTCTGGATGCATATAATCAGAAGAAATGTCTGAAGAAATGCCACTTCCAGGGAACTGCAACAAGAGAGAACCAGAAATTATATTTGACAAAAATTTGTACATAGCAATTAAAGAGAGAGAACGAATGAGGTCAAATCCAAATACCAGAAGTTTGTCGCCACTTTCACTAATAAGCAACTCATCAGTAAGTCTTAAAAGGTACAATGTATTGTCCCGACAAGGTTGTGTATAAAAGATGTTTTCATCAGAAGATCCTTCAATGAGACTTCCTATTATATCTTCCAAGATTTCACGGAGCAGATTGGCATGAAATGTCTTGCCCTGTGGTTATAAACATAAAGCTTGCATAGATTTATCACATAACAAGCCAAGAGAGGATGAATATTGATCCTAAAATAGTAAAGAGACAAATTTAAATACCTTCTCATAGTTCAAGAGTAGGAAGTTTATTGTCTCTTCTAACTGTTGCCAGCCACCTTTAACAGAGTACAAGTAGTGAGAAAGAACTACACAATACAGATTTCTCACAAGTATTGCTTCATTGATATTTGAACTGTCCATATCAAGCCTTACAGATGTTGTTAACCAGGAAGTCCAAGCATTTTCCTATTCAAAATATTCAAGTCATTATATTGTACTTAAATTGTCCAATGTGGAGAAAGTGATTTTAGCAATACCATTAGAGCTTCAACATTTGAAGGATTCGAATCGAGCAGGTCAAGTAAATCTCCTAGAATTTTTGCACGTGATGAAGTATCACAACTTGCCAAAAATTTGAAGATGCAGAACAAGATTTGTGGGAGATGAAATTGAGACTCGTTTTTCTTGTGTTTTTGTTTTTCAGACTGAGTATGTTTCTGCAAGACCTGTATAGATATTTTTGATGTGGCAATGATCACCCTAGCCAAAACTTCTAGATTCAAATGGCTAAAACAAAAAAATACATATATCTCACAGTTTCACCTGTTTAGGACTGGCACCACCAAGAAGAACGTCGAATAGAGTAGCACACAGATGATCTGACAACGGAAACCGAAGCAGTCTCTCAGATATTGCAGAAAAAATAGGTTGTAGCATTGAGTTTCCCCCTTTCCTAAAATTTTCTGACATAGGCTTGGAACGCCCAACTGGGATACTAAAAAACTTTGCTCCTTTCTTCTCTGAGGGAAGTCCAACTAAGAGTTTCCCAAGAAATTGCAAACCTAGAAGTCTGATAGGCTCTAATTCCCTGAGTGGACAACGTAAGACAAACATAAAAGTATGCCGATACAATGTCATAAAATTATAAAAAATGTAATTATGGAAGATAAGACACTTGGAAAGGTCATATCACATGTTGTCAAGTAGAAATTGAAAATTGAAATCTATAGATCAAGCAATAATACAATTCAACAAGCTCTACATCGCTCTAACACGCGCACACGCGCGCACATAGAGAATATTGGCAACTTTTGAAGGATTTCGAAGCAAATCCTTCTAGTTCACCTCTAATAAAAACTTAGAGCGGGTAAAATTAAAAAATCAAGTGTGTTTAAGTATCTTGCCTACACATCAAGTCACATAATGGAGGGTCGAAAGTAGCATATTACTTAGATCTACAGTTTGGAGTGTACAAATTTTACAAATTATTAATCCAAAATATCGGTCGTGATCTAAACGCTTTCAACCTTTGCACACACCAACTTTTATTGCGGTTTAAAACATTCTATACGAATTGTTGATAAACAAACATTAGTCATGATCTTAGCACTTATAACCATTGCATGCCAATTTTTTTTGTGGTTTTAAACATTCTACAACATCTAAGCAATATGCTACTTTGGGCCTTCCATTTTGCGCTTGTTTGATGTATTGGCAAGAAAATTGAACACAATTTGATTCTTCATGTTTATGGACTATAAATAGTGTTAGATCAACGTGAAGGAGCTGATCTTCAATTTGAATGCCTTGTCATTAAATTTCAGCATGAGCATGAAGAATCTGCCTTCCTCCCTCTCCATATGAAAGCAAACCCTCCAGATTGATAATTAATGATAGGACAATCAAATCAAAAATTTGCTCTGTTCATGTTGATGTATACTATTTACAGTGCCAAAAGACAACAAATGAATCAAAAGTAGGCATAAAATGGACAACAACGTAGACGAAAATCTTAGAGCAGGTTAGCAAGCTTTGATACTATAATGATACGGTAAAGGAAGATAGGGAACAAAGATTTTGCTAAGCTCTCTTGAAGTAAAAAAATATTAGAAATACCATGTGTTGTGCTCACAACAATATTTAGAGAGGTACTTAACATTGTGAAATAGACATGTAGAAGAACCAACAAGATTGGAGTATTGGACACTATAAACACCAATTATAAAGCAGAGTTTTGAGCTTGTTTTTAATGCTTTGGTTGGAAACGTTGACCTCCATGGGAACATATGCAACCAGCAATTCTCAATAAAATAAAGCATCAATAGTTGATATGAAATGCCTAAAGAGAAATTTCCATAGCATAAACTACATATATGCTGTTCGAACCCCCTACACGCTCAAGGACTCCATGTCATTAGATAACCCTTCAGATAGTGGTCCAAGAAAACCTCCGATTGTGGTTACTTGATGCATGCAAGCGCTTTGGGGATAAGTGAAAATATTAGGTACACAGTGTACGTTTGCTTTCCGTCCCTGGCAATCTCAAGCATGTATAATTAGCCCAGGACAATGGTTTCTCTCATTAAACGCCATATTCCCCCCAAATTCTCCATGGGGCCTTAACAGGAACAATGTTAAAACCATTAAATCATTGTTTTACCAACTGATGGAGTTTTTGTGATCAGAATTTCCTGTATAGCTAGAATGATTGTGATACATCAAGCAAAAACTTTAAGGTTATATACAACTTTAAGGTTATATTCCAACACTATCACTATAGAAACTGTTTTGAGCCCTGCAGTGGAAATTTATAGACCTCACCTTATGCTTCTGATGTATTTATACTTTCCATTTATGATAAAGTTCATCTTCCGGCACTTCCTTGACAAGATTATTACTAAAATGGGTTATTATTGCCGAGGGGGGCTGCATGCATTACACATTTTAAAAGTACTTGAACAGTCAACTCTAGATGCATATGACAAGGCTTGTTAATAATTGATACAGTTCTTCTATTCAAAGAAACAAAAGAAAGCATGAAATATAAAATGTCGAGGCTAAAAATATAACAAAAAAGACAAAATACCTCTGAAGAAGATTAATGAAGTAGTGGCAACCACCAAGAAGATTCACTTGTTCCAAGAAAGAAGCTAGAAATTCCTTCTGAGAAAGAGCACGAATAATCATGTGCAACACATCCTCAATGCATGCCATATCCTGGCTCCTCTCAAAGAAACCAATGAGGGTTTTTATATCAGATGGTGAAACTTTCTGCCTGCAAACCAATTACTAACTGTCAACATCAATAAACCATGTGGGAAACAGTGTATGTTAATCAACAAAAGGAGACAAACAACATCTGGCGTCATCTACCATATTAGATATTATCAAATACAAATGCTTGTTTGTTGTCCACAAAATAGATCTCTATACCTTAAACTCATTTCTGCAAGACTTAAAAGAAGGAGACGAATCTTACGAACTTCTTCGCGCTCTGGTCTCTCTCCAATCACTTGTTTAGTTATTGGATGCAAAAGTGGCTTGCATCCAATAGATGAGCGAGACTCCGCTTTATCCCAGTAAAATTGACGTATGATATCAATAATTCGTGGGAGGTGACACAGTGTTGGCAACAAGCTTCCATTATTTTCAAAATATTGAATGAGGAACATATAAAGATCCCGTTGCACCTCATAATTTGCATACACCCATATATGTGGATTCAAATAAATTCGTGAAATAGCATCCTTAATTAGCAGATCAGCCAAGCCTGCAGAACATGGACATTTTGAGTTCATTTAGAGGTCCAAAGTAGTAATGCATTCATTAAGCGATTAAGGAAAAGGGTTGGATTTTTACCACAATTCGTCAAGATGCCAAACATATTTTTCAAAGATGAAAGGGTCTCCATACTTAATTGTTGGGGAGGAACAGATTGAAATAGGAATCCAAGAATAGAAAATCCCGAAAGCAGATGCATCTGCTGTTGATTTGACAGGTTTCCATCCAAGAAAGATGCAATAAGTTCAATAACTTCAGCAGCAAGCCAATCTCTCATAATCGATTTAATCAATGTATAGTCATACTGTCCACTATTTGTTTGAGATCTCTCAAACTGTGTCAAAAGTGGGAAAAATACAGAGACACCACCAACACAATAGATAATTTCCTGTAGCAGGCGGCGAGAGCAGAGCTGTCCCCCACCCATGACTACCGCTTCATATGACCTCTTATCAGAAGAATTATCAAACGCTGAGGAGACATTAAACAATGATTTTCCATCGCTAGCCTGCAAAAATAGGATATGCAAGAATTCATAAGGCAACAAAATTGTGAGAGGCTGTAATGAAGAAGACATTACTAAAAAAAAAAAAAGAAAGAAAAAAGAAAAACCTGAGCATTTAGACCAAAAATGATCCTAGCTGAAAGGCCATCTTTTGCATCGAAAATTCCGCTATAAAGTGAATTATCAGAAGCAAGTGGAACTTCGTCACCAAGAAATGAATACATGTAACTTGGTCCGAGGTAGTGGACACCCTTTATCTGCTCAGAAGAAAGTATATCACCAAACAAATAAATTGGACCAACTTGTCCAATGAAAGGATATACTTTTTCAACAGTGAAAGGATAGCTCTCATCACATATAGGTTTCTGCTTTGATCCAATTGTACAGCGTGTCAAAACATCACTAACTTTTGCATACCTAAAACAAGATGACAACAGAAACAGAGTAATTTCAAATATTATTGCAGGATTATATATGGTTAGAAATACAAAAGGCATAGGTAATCAATGAACCCAACTAACCTGCATTTTTCAGAGGATACGAGATTCCCATCAACATAACATTTGATTAGGCTTGCGCCTGAAAATGCTCTGCCTATACTGTGAGTAATGCAAAGAAAGTGCCACTTTCTGGGCTGAAGATTCAGAGGCAATTGAACACATTGTCTCTTTTGGCTGATAGACTGCAAAAAGAAAAATTCATTTTACTAGACGATAATCGTTAAACTAACTTGTAACAGGTGCAGCGCCAAAGCTAAAATCGACATAACTCCATGTTCAGTTTAAGAATAGGCTGCAATAAATATTTTGTCCAAAAAAACCAGGCAAACTATTTGCCACAGCAATAAAAACAAATTATAGATAGTCAGCACATTGCTATCTACTGTCTACTTCTTATGCTAAAAGCACAAATAATTATGCACAAAACTACAAGTTCCAGTTTAGAAGCAAAGAAACATCATTATACTATCATCAATTTTGATGTGCGACATATATTATGGTGGTGGCAGTGTGTGTGTGTGTGTGTCCCTGAAATTTCATTACACTATACTTGCCACAGCAATAAAAAAAACATTATAAACGGTCAGCACATTTCTATCTACTGTCTACTCTTTATGTTTAAAGCACAAATTATTATGCACAGAGCTAAAAGTTCAGTTTAGATGAAACATCATTAGACAATTATCATCAACTCTGATATATGACATATATTATGGTAGTATATAATGTGCAGTAAGAGCTTCATTACACTAAGCAGTAAAAGCTTCAATACTTTCATTGTTAAATGCAGAATAAGAAAGGTAACTTTATACCTGCTAAGCCTCTTTCAGCACAAGCATAATGTGCATATATTAGTAATCAGATATAGATGTGGGATGATGTCAGGAAGGAGTGACCAATTTCACTTAGGATTAATCATTCATCGTGATGGTAAGATCAAGGAGGATTAAAGCTGTTTGGATAAAGTGGAAAAGTAATGTTAGAGCATTATGACGAGATAGACTTGTGTCTGAAGGATTCGAGGTCGAATCCTTCCCACTCAAATACAACCCTACGACATCCGAACACAAGATACACTCCGTTGAAGTTGATCTACATTATTTCAAGTAATTAGAATCAAAAATTATGTATTTTGAATACTTTTTGCCCATCCATCAAGTTGGCGCAAAACGGCTGAAATAGTGAGTTGGTTAGTTTAACGGTGTAGAATATTTGAAATCTAACAAAAAAATTGGTGTGTAAGGGTTTTTAAGTGTTTAGATTATGATGAAATGGTCGGATCGAGAATTTGTATGTCTAAAGACGCAGATCTAAGCAATATGCTATTTTCAACTGTCCATTTTGCGCCTAGTTGATGGATGAGCAAAAAGTATTCCAAATACGTGATTTTTGATTTTTAATTACTTGAAATAATTTAGATCAACTTCAACGGTATGGATCTTGCATTCGGATGTCGTATGGTTGTACTTGAGTGGAAAGGATTCAACCTCGAATCCTTCTGGAATGACACAAGTCTATCTCACATTATGACATCATAGAATACAGATAAAATTTATGGGACAGTTATAAGACAAGCAATGCATCATAAGTCAGAATGTTTGGCGATCAAGAAACAACAATTACCTAAACCGAGTGTGGCCCAAATGAGAATGTTGAGATGGTTGAGTGGCAAAACACTATGAGACAAATACGAAATGAGAGCATCAATAGAAGTAAAGAGGCAGCTCCCACTAAGGATAAAGTAAAGAAGAACTAATTGAGATGGTTTGGGCATGTGCAATAGAGGCCAATAACTATATTAGAATTAGTGTATTAGTCAGGATAATAGGATCATAGGATTGTCGTTAATGGAGCACGAAGGACTTGAGGTAGGGCTAGATGAACATGGATAGAGATAGTTAAAAAGGAGATGCAATTGTTAATTGGAGATGACCCTTAACAGAACTAGGAAAAAAATTAATGAAGCCGAGCCCAAATGTTTGGTTTAGAGGCTTTCTTGTTCATGTTTAAATAGATGTGGGCTATTAGTAACAAAGAAGTTGATGTGAAATGGTGGAGCAAATTCTACGTTGGGATATGGAAACTTTAGATCTAAGAATCATGAAAAGATTTCATATGCTTATGCAGGTAGTTAACAATCAATTGCAGTTTTAATCATAAAACACTTTTCATCCTACAAGTACTCTCAGCTTCTGCATTTAGCTGTTTGCAGATATTATTCTTTGATAAAATTTCTAATTGAATACATCAAATTCAAGAAGAATTCCAGGCTAAGACAACTTAATAAAGAGAGGTTCTGCCCTAAAACTAAAATTCAACAGAATGCGCTCCTAAGACATTAGTTCGTATTTGCACATCTGCCTCAAAATTACCTGTTAAGATGCACAATGGAAATATAGATGTATGTGCCATCCAACAAATTTGAAGCCATTAAAAGTGTATGGACACAAGCTGTTATAAAATGAGCTTTTACTTTGGATACTTGAGCAAGAATCAAAATATAATCCATGCCATTTGAATCTTCCAGGATGCACCTTTTTTCTGGTGAATTATTTGAAAATGTCATAAATCCATCCAAATACTTTACAGAAATTATTACTTTATTTGCTTTTCTTGGATACTTTGCTTTGAAAATGGTTCCCAGGTAATTGCTTATAACATGCTAAACTTTTTAAATCTGTTTTCTACAGTCATCTTTGAAAAAATTGCCAGTTACAAACATCAAATTTTCTGAATTAATAAATATACTGCATTGCCCTAGTTACACAATCAACAGGACTTTTCAGCAAATTTTTATATCTAGGTATTCATTTAATGCAACTATATTAATAAAATGTGAAATCCTGAGCACAAACCTACCTCGAAAACTACCATGTTTTTTCCAAGCACTGCCACGCATCCCCTTCCATTATCAGTGAGAAAACTAAAAAGGCCCATCATACCATTCTCAGGGAAATCCCCTACCCTGAGCCAACATGAAAATGAAAATCCCTTATTGTAGGGCCATTGCACAGGCTTTTCTAACACAATCCCCTGCCAGTGAAGAAACATGTCAGCACAATAAATAGAATCCTCACAGAAAAAGTAAAGCAGTTTTGTTCCACATCTAAACAAATCTATATAGCTATTGAACCAGCTACTCTATTGCATTAACTGGAAAGCACCTAAAGGTATTTGAAGATGCTATAAAAGTAAATATCAAAATGTACTTGAGCAAATACAATAGAGGATAATAAGAAAATTTCAACTACAGAACGTACAGTGTTGCAGCCATTGAACTCAAAAAAGGCTTCAGGTCCTTTTTCCTTGAGCATACAACACAAACTCATTAAAAGCATTGAACGGTACTTTTCTGCAGATCCAATTTTCTCACTTCTGAGAAGAGCAAAAATTTTCCGTATGTCCTTTCCAGATATGCTATGCCCACCAACAACCTGAATTAGTTGAGCAATTTTTGAAATAATACTATCACTTTCTCCTGTTACAAACCAATCAAGAAGAAAACTAAGCATTCCTGCTCTGGAACATGAAGTCCGATTGGTGATGGAATCTTTCAGTAAACTCAGGAGAACATCAAGCCCATAATGCTGCAGTGACATACTGCTCTGCCAACCAGAATTTATAGATCATAAACAATCATATTTCAGATAAAACAAATTAACTAAAAAAAATGAGAAGGGTAAAAGTAACAGAGATACATCTGCCTGACCTTTTGCAGAACGTTAAGAAAAAGTAAAATCACATCTTCATTCTGTACCAGAAAATAAAACAGGGAAAAACTAACTGATGTCAGTAAGACTACTACAAATCCTCCATTTTCAGTAATGAATGAAATGATTATAGTTAATAATAAAGCAGCATAAGAAAATTTATCAAAGCAAAGCCTGACATAAAGTTAATGATTTCATAATTATCCAGATTGAATGTATTTCTTGGTAACCAACCTGTATAACAACATTCTCTTTAATGTTAAAATTTCCATCCACAAGCATGTCAAGAAGAGCATTCAAAAGTCCTTCACTTGGTTGCCACTTGCAAAAATCCAAGAGAAGGCTCTGCAACGTTTGATAACCTGCACCAACGAGAGCTCTAAACATAACCTGCAATGAATCAAGCATGCATATATAAGCAAACACTGAAATATTAATTCATATATTCTGCATGTGTCTGTGACACTGTGTGTCTGTGATAATCTGTATCAGCAAGGGATATACATGAAACTTCCAATCAGTCAACTACCACATACACATTGGAGACCTAATGTTGAAATATAGCTGTGGGTTATTTTTATTTTATTTTATTTTACAAGAGGAGGAAGCTTTGTAGACAGAAGAGTTCATGGACTGGAAAGAAAATAATGTACTGAAATAGCATAGAAATACCAACTCGGACAGAGTCTCATAGAAGTACTACCACAATCATACAAAAGACAGCCCAGCTGCGGATACGGCAAAGGATAGTTTGACAGCCAAGCAGAAAGATACTAATTGGCAAGGATTTGACAAATCTAAGATTGAAGTAACTAACATTCAGTAAATTCCCTCACAAAATTTTCTGCATGCTATCAAATTTTTAGCTACTTCATTTCTTCAAATCGACTGAGATATCCCTGAACCTTATACAAGCTTCAAGGTTAAGGATTCAGTTTGACTTCTTAAAGTCTCATCATAAATGATATGCCTAATTTTATACTTAATTTTCATACCCATTAATCTCTATTTTTTGCTTATTTCTCTCTGTTTTATTAGTTTTTATTTTACTTTGTTTAACTTGAACATGGAATGAATAATTCAAACAAAAAAAAGGCTAAGACAGAAATTTCATGAAGCTAAAAGAGAAAAAATAAAAGGTTAAAACTACCAAGGATTCTTGACTTAATCAATATCACAAAATTGGAAGATTGCAATCCTTCCATCTTGATATTTTTGGCAAGATTTTCTCTCGTTAATTTCTGAACATGTTTCGGTAATTTGAGCATAACTTTTGTTCTAGAGATCCAAATGATGTGATTCTTGTGGCTATGAAAAGTTAATTGACAGAGTTAAATTTCATGTGTTGACGAGTTTTTCCAAATCAACCGTCATCAATGAGTAAATTGCATCCCAATCGAAATCTAGTTTCTTTTGGAAACCTACATTTCCAAATTAACCGTTATCAACTCAACCGTCAACAAAACTAAATGATTTGAAAGCTAGGTCATCAAATCAACCGTCATCAATGAGTATATAAAATTAGCAGGAGACTTTGGGGGAAAAGGAGGAGACTTTTGGAGAGAAGATTGATGTGAAGCAAGAGAGAAGGGGTAGCTACGTTTTGGCCTTTGAAGCTTCAAATTGTGTTTTTCCTCCTCTCAATCTCTTTTTAGATGTTCATGTTTAAGCTTATGGGTTTTATTTATGTAATTATAAATTATTTTTTCTCACTAGAGCTATGATGCAGCTTGGCAAATTAATATTTAGAGAGTATTTTTGGTATCTTGAGAGAGAGAGGATTTTGAATATACTAGGACTTTCAATGGTCAATATGAATAATGATTCTTTGGTAGCAAAATTAAAGGAAAAGACATGACAGCAGATTACTTTCCCGAGCATCACTCAACCGTTCCCAAGATCATTCCTTCTTCCGAGGATACCGCTGCCCTGAGAACTCTCATATTCTGAGCACCTTCCTGAGCACCACCCAGTCGTTCCCGAGGCAACTCCTCCTGCTGAGCGATCTCATTGATCTTCAACTTCAATTCAGCTAGCAAGACTCCCTTAATTCGCAGAGTTAGTTATGCCGCCAGATCATCTCACGTTTTGAACGTTGCAATAGCCCCTGCTGCTGCACGGATGACTACAGTCGGCAGCACGAATCACTCCCAATAATCAAGGGCATAATCTGAGCAGTTATGAAGAAATCTCAACGTGCAAATTCTGCTGTTATGGAGATTCATGATATCAGCACTTTTGTTACAACGTGCAGGGTATTTATACACTTGAATCTCCATCAAGCAGGACGGAACAAAGAGATTGTAAACAAAGTATAGCTCTACTGAGTTCACTGTAAGAATTCTCTCCCTCCTTCCCGTGGTTTTTCTCAAATTGGGTTTCCATGTAAAAATCATGTCTCCTTACTTGCTCTTTGTGTACGAATCTCTTCGTTACCTTTATTCCTCGTGGTGCGAAATCGACCGCTCGATCAATCGTGTCGGAAAATCTCCACCACAGTGTTAAATTTCACTTTATCTTTTCCTCACAAATTTTCCAAATTTTGGATACTTCAAATAAATTAGAGTTAGATTAATTTCAGTATTTAGTAAGATAATTCTCGTGGGACGATACACTACTTATCACTTTATTACTTATTCTGATTAGTACACATGCTAATTTTGTGCATCAAATTTTTGGTGTTTCGGATGATGGGAAGATTTAACAAGGAAATGAAGACACCTTTGACCAAGCAACAAGCTGCCATGACCGAAGTTATTGAAGAGGCCGAGAATAACCGAGCCTTAAGAGATTATGTCGTTCCATCCGTGAATGGAACCACTTCAAGCATAACGGCCAGCCATTCAAGTGCATAACTTTGAGATCAAGTCGGCTATATATAGATGATTCAGAATTCAGTACAGTTTAGTGGGATCACTAATGATGATCCGAACACTCATATTGTAAAACTTTAAGTATAATAGTGTTTTGAATGATGCTACCAGATTATGGTCGTTCCCATTCTCACTTAAGGAAAAAAGCAAAGAGTTGGTTAAACTGCCTTTCTCCAGGTATTATTACAACTTCAGACGGATTGGCTCAGAAATTCTTAGCGAATTTTTTCCACCAGCAAAAACTGCTAAAATGAGAAATGATATCACCACTTTCACTCAGTTTGATATAAAATCACTTTATGAGGCATGAGAGAGGAACAAGGACTTGCTTAGACGTCTGCATCTGCTTGGTTGCAAGTCCAGACTTTCTATAACGGTTTGGATGCCACAACTTGAACTGTGATTGATTATGCGGCTGGTGGAGCTTTGATGAGAAAAATACATGATGAAGCCTTATGAGCTATACTAGAAGAAATGGCTTCTAATAACTACCAAAGGCCGTTGGAAAGATCTATGCCAAAAAGAGTCGGTGTTCATGAGATTGATGTTATTACCTCGTTATCGGCTCAAGTTACGACTTTGTCTAAGCAATTGAGAAGTTTAAATGTCAATGATATTCAGACGCCAAGTCAAGCATGCGAGTTGTGTGGCGGAAACCACGCTAGTGTTGATTGTCAAGTTGGCAGTCCCTTTGCTTCATCATCTTTGGAGCAAGTCAACTTTGTGTCGAATTTTCAAAGGCAACAACATTATCCTTACTCCAATATTTACAATTCGGCTTGAAGAAAACATCCTAACTTTTCGTGGAACAACAACAATAATGCTTTGAAGCCTCAAAACTTCTTAAGTACACCTCAAGGATCATTGCCAAGTAATACCAAGACAAATCCTAAGGAGCAAGTGAAAGCAATCACTTTGAGAAGTGAAAAACAAGTGAGCAGCCACAAGAAATTTCCAAAGAAGTCGTGGCCCCACGAGGAGGCCGTAGCAAGCATGGAGAAACAAAGCAAAGCATCGGATCATGCATGAAGCATCCAGCCAAAGAACAGCCCAAACCAAACTTTATGATCCACTGATTCCTTTTCCTCCAAGGATTAGAAGGAATAAATTAGATAAGCAATTTTTTAAATTTCTGAATATATTTAAAAAATGCATATTAATATTCCTCTTGCATATGTGTTGGAACAAATGTCGCGCTATGCCAAATTCTTGTAGGAAATTTTATCCAACAAGAGGAAATTAGAGGAGCATGAAATGGTCATGCTAATGGAGGAGTGCAGTGCAATCTTGCAAAATAAATTGCCTCCAAAATTAAAAGATATAGAGAGTTTCACTATACCTTATACTCTTGGAAATTCATATTTTTAGAAAGCTTTATGTGATTTAGATGCAAGCATTAATTTAATGCCTTGTTCTATTTTCAAGAAATTAGATCAACTACCATCGCTCTTCAATTGGCGGATAGGTCCATTAAGCATTCAAGAGGTATGATTGAGGATGTACTAGTTAAGGTCGATAAATTCATATTTTCCCCCAATTTTATTCTGTTAAATATGGGGAAACATCGTGATATACCAGTCATTCTAGCCCAACCATTCCCAGCCATTGGGAGAACCTTGATTAATGTGCAACAAGGGAAACTCATTCTTAATGTGCAAGATGAGCAGGTCACCTTCAACATCTTTGAAGCCATGAAATATCCATCTGAAGTTGACTTATGATTCCAAATCGACACCATAGACAAGTTAGTGGCTGAAACCTTCAAAGGAGAAGGTCCCAAAGTTCCCACATGAAGATTGAATTGCTCATCCTAAGTCCACCAAGCCTGAGAGCGCAGAAATACAAGAAAGCATTCACGATTTGGAAGCTACACCGCCAACTTAGCAAGTAAAGGGGCCGAAATTTGAAAAGCTTGGAAAGAGCCCCTGAAGGCCAAAATCATCCGCACATGAGCCTCCCAAACTTGAGCTTACGCTGCTACCATTTCATCTCAGGTATACTTATTTGGGTGAAGTTTCTTCACTTCCGATAGTTATTTCTTCTTCCTTGACATATTTAGAAGAAGAAAAGTTGTTTCTAGTGTTGAGAGACCACAAAACCGCTATGGGATGGACCATAACCGACATTAAAGGTATAAGCCATTCTATTTGCATGCACAAGATCTTAATGGAGGAGTGTTCAAGCCAATGGTTCAACCTCAACACCATTTGAATCCCACTTTGCAAGAAGTGGTAAGGGCCGAAGTCTTGAACTTGTTAGATGCCGGGATTATTTATCCAATCTCGAATATCTCATGGGTGAATCTGGTCCAAGTGGTACCAAAGAAAGGGGAAATCACGATAGTCAAGATGGTACGTAACAACGAGCTCATCCCAACAAGAACCGTTACGGCATGGAGGGTATGTATGGATTATCGAAAACTCAATGATGCTACCCGAAAAGATCATTTTCTGTTGCCTTTTATTGATAACAATGGGCCACACTATTGTTTCTTAGACAGATATTCCGGCTATAACCAAATTCCTCAACCCCCGAAGATCAAGAGAAGACAATATTCACTTGCCAGTATGGTACTTTTGCTTATAGGAGGATGTCATTTGGCCTATGCAATGCACCCAAGGTTCTAAATATCGGATATCGGAATCGTATCGGATGAGTGTTTTTCATATCGGATATCGGACATCGAGGGAGATATAGGGATACACGCGCATATCGAGCGTTCATATTGGACATTATATATAATGAAATATTGATAACTAAAAATCGGTTTAGTGTCATAGATATCATCTACCTAATAAAAATGATGTAATATATATGTAAAGACAGTAAAAAATAATGTACATTTGCACGCGTTGTGCAATAAATAAGTTATTTCATATCGGGTGAAATTTCGGGCGATTTATCGCCCGATATTTCAAATATCGGCCGATTTTTGCTGCACACGATATGACAAACAATTTTCCCATATCATATCGACAACAGGCAAAAAAAAAAGATATCAACCGATATCTCGACCGACTCGGACGATATTTAAACAGGGAATGCACCAGCTACTTTTAAAGATCCACGATGGTAATCTTTTCCATTTCATTAAGATTTTTATGGATGATTTCTTAGTTTTAGCTCTTCTTTTGATATTTGTTTAAATAATTTGGCTTTGTTTTTGTAGAGATGTGAAGAGACCAATCTAGTGTTAAATTGAAAAAATGCCACTTTATGGTGCAAGAAGGCATTGTTTTGGGTCATAGAATTTCAGAAAACGAAACTAAAGTTGACCGACTAGAGGCGGAAGTGATTGAAGAGTTGTTGTCACCAACAACTGTGAAGGCCATGAGGAGTTTTCTTGGGCATGTCAGTTTTATCAAAGTTTTATTAAAGATATTTCTAAAATTACAAAACCTTTTTGCAATCTTTTGATTAAAGACACGCTTTTTAACTTTTTCGATGATTGTTTGCAAGCATTTGACACTTTGAAGAAAAAGCTAGTTTCGGCTCCTATCATTGTGGCTACGGACTGGAGTTTACCTTTTGAACTCATGTGCAATGTGAGTGATTATGCCACGTTTTAGGCAGCGAAGAGAGAAGGTTTTGAACTGTCACCACCAAAAAAGAGTGACTGTACAAGTATATTACATAATTTATTACTACACTCTCACATTTATTGTGTAATAAACTCTGCTATTTAATTTGTCTTAATGTCTAATTTGTGCAGGTGATAATTAATAGAGAAAGAGAGGATAATCTCAAATGTAATCCAACTAAATCAGATTTTGAAGGATTCATAACCAAGAATTGAGACGTATACTCTGAAGATCTCAGAGAGATAAAGACAAAACCAATTAAAGATTATCGGGAAACAGAAGAACCACATCCACGCGCCCCCAGATCTGGCCAGATCCAGGCTGCGAATCCGCAGCTTTATTAAGGCAGTTGGAGGAGCATTTGCTCCCTCTATCTTCGTACTCTTCTCCCCAGTTCATTTCACCTATAAACACTGCACAATTCCACACACACACTGGCAGTAGGATTAGGATTTTGCTTTAGTTTAACTTAGGATTTTTACTGTAATTTTCTGTTTATATGTAAACTCAGATTAGAGAAGAGATTCATGATAGAAGGAGAGTAAGAATTGTATTTAGAGTGACATTGAATGTAATCTTCTTCATTTCTTTTATCGTTTTTCAATTTAATCAAAGTTTACTTTATGTTTTCTTTTCCTTCTTATTTTTACTTCACTTTTGGTATCGACTGCAATCCAAGTGAGTCAAATAGCATCAGAATATCCTTGCCTTTGCGAGTGCCACCGATAGCTCATGATGATGGGTTCTTAGTCTCAATTTGTATCATTTCATGCTTAATTCGTTCTAATGATGTAATGTGGATGTGACTCGAATCAACTTTTATGGGCTATGCGCTGATCACCTCCACTTCAAGGTAAACCATCACCAACGATCCAAGGTACGGCAATCAGCCAAAGAGGTAAGTAAACTTTTGTTTTCTTTCTTTTAATTTCTTAGTTTAAAAACATCTTTAAAAAAACCAACTCTTTCTTCCTCTATTTTATTCTTCTACTCATCTTCTAACTTAATATAACTTTCCTTTCCTTTTCTTTTTAAAACAATGAAGAAACTCTTAACCGGTTTTAGTAACTTAAAAAGAATACTGAAACACTTCTATCGCTTTCCCTCCTTGTGAATCACGACCTGCTTAGTTACTTACTATAGCAGTAGTATTGAGGAACCAAGCACATTCTTAATCTTAATTTTTAAACTCTATTTTTTATGCAGGTTTCACCTCGATCAAATTTTGGTGTTGTTGCTGAATTTACTAACAGTTAACTCTTTCTTTTCTGTTTTTTTGTGCAGGGGCTATTTCAGGAATCTAAAAGTTGTAGTGGACATATTGTTACTGTGTGCCTCTGCTCAAGAAGGTAGAGCACCACAGCCCACAATTGTGCCGCACAAACGCGGCAAAAGCCGCGTGAACTACTAACTGTAGTTTCTTGCAAGTGGCTTGAAATTCAAGAATTTAGCTTATGTGGTTTTATTTTTCATGTTTAACATATTATGCGTACTGTTTTAATTCAATAGTAACATATTAGCTGATAAATGCTAAAGAACGATTGACTTTACATTTAGAGCATTCGTCTAATTTCATTTACTTTTACATTACGATTGAAGAGTGCTGGAGCCAAGGTACGTTTACATCACATGTAGCTTAGAAAACACACTTATATGAAATATTACTTGACTGTTATTTTTTGCTACATACATGCACATACACACTAAAATGAATTAAGGGCTAAACCTATAAACAAGATAAGATGAGAAGTCATTAAACTTCTTTAGCCCAAAAATCATCTCCTCACTCGCTAACCAGCCTAACTAAAATCTGAGTAGGCGTTGGCCCTAGGGACATCTCGAACTCAATAGGAGATTGACCTCGAGAGAAAAATTTTAGCGTTTGATTCTAGTCAAACCGATATTTAAGGTTGGGGATTAAGAGGCAAGATCCTCGAAAATCAGTGGTTTGGCGTAATTAAGACCCATTGCTCTGTACGGATATCTCTCATTGTGTTTTGTCCCTACCTGGCTAATTAAACTATGGCCAGACTACTGCAATATACGTTTCTTGAACAGTCAATCAGTTAAAAAGTCGTCTAGGACTAAGGTTTATCCTAACATAAACTAGACTTTTCTTTCTTTTTGTTTCTTTATTTGTTTGTTTTTTGTTTGTTTTTGTCATTTTATGTGAAATGGATTATAACTACAAAATTTTTAACTTTAATAATAATCCATATTTCACCCCGACCTCTTTTGACTCGGATATCACCAACCCAGCATTGCATAACTTTAACCAACCAAATATGTCAGGATTGATTTTATCTGACTCAACATACTTCGATCTCAGTTTTATGAACAATATTGGAACAACCATCTCAACTCTTCATCGAGTCAGTGAGGATACAATTCTCCCGAGTCATATGGTCAATCACTTTTTCAACATTCAGCTTCATATACTCCACTTCAAGATCAACCGATAGAGGAAAAATCTGATTTATAAGAGTATAGAAGCCTTGCATGAGTCCGAGCGACAATTCTAAAATATGATGGACTCACAATTCTCACAAAAATTTCAAATCTAAGATCCCTACTCCATTTTCTAAGTCCCACCACAACACGATATGGACTTAGAAAAAAGTATGGAATGCATGATCCAGTCCCAAAATGATTTCACTCAGACTATCGATAGGTTGAAGCAAAAATGAGTCTATTGAACACTTATAGGAATGAGGAAACTCTCCCTTATCAATATTGACCAATCCTGATATATCTAACCCTATTGATCTTGCCAAAGAGTCATGTTTTTTGAAACCGATATTCAATTTCATCACAACACCTTGAACTTGACCAATTCAAAACCATTGACAAATTGATAAGTTTTCATTTTAAGAAAATTAAACTTGAACATGAATGTGAACCCAATCCCCAACTTTGTGATTCAGTTCAAAATTTGAATCTATAACTCTGATATCCTTACCCAATTTAGACCCAGTTCTCAAGCCGACATTGATTCCTGTATCCATAGATCTTGAAATTGAATCACCTATTTTGAATAGTCACAATCCATTGATGAGAAATGAATGTGGATTTCAACTCTTTGATTTGGACCCAACTTTTGAACCAAGTCCGACTCTCGAACCTAAACTTGATTTAAGTCATATTCCGAGTCAGTATTGGTTCCCGTTCCTTTCACTTTTGAGCCAAAATCAATCATTTCACCGAATCACATTCCATTGTTGGACCAAAGTGAGATGATATTCCAAGATTGATCATATAACCAGGATAATTTTTATGTTAGGATCTTGCATGATCCTAATCAAATTAGGGATAATAACAATGTATATAGAAAAGAGGTCAAAGATGAGTTCCACCAACCACCACATTATTTAGATTGGGCAGCAATGCTTGCACCAATTAGACCACCACCGGAACCACCACCTTGAGGCAATATTTTTCCTTCTGTTTCTTCTTTTTCATGCATATATGCATTCATTCATACATTAAAGACAATGCATGAGATAGGAATGGGAAGGGTTCTAACATAGGTTTTCTTCTTTTTTATAAAAAATATTCTTCTTTAAAAAACTTTTTGAAAACATAAACAATACTTTGATTTATTTTTTTAAAATATTAAGTTAGTCTTAAGAAATAGGAGAATCATAATTAGAATTTTTATACTTGATCAAAATAAGATTATTTGTTTGATATCTAGGGTTAGAAAAATTAGAAAGTAATTTTGTCTTAATTTTTACCTTGATAAAATATGCATACTTTATACACTTACACACTTAGAGTTCAAAAATAAAGATTCTTATACCTTAAATATATATTTTTTCTCTGATTAAGCTGGGTATTTGTGCCTCATAAAGCATAAGTATTCACACCTAAAAGTGGTCTATATTACAAATAAAATACTTAGTTTTGTGGCCTTGTTTGCTCGAGTCCTTGAGTCCTTGGGGTATCTTCTCACCCGATATCCTAAGACCGTCCGGTTTTGAAGTCACGGACTAAAAGGCTTGTTACATGGACGAATTAGAAAGCCTAATAGAACTAAGAAGTATTACCGCCTTAAAAAATAAGGCATAAGAGTTAGAGTTGAAGAATCTTTAGTCAAAATATTCACGGTCACAAAGGTGCATATGATTAAGGATAAAATAATAGATTAGATGAGAAATACAGTTTTAATCCTTACCTCGATTGATAATAAGTTTTTGAATAGAGACTAAGTTTAAAAATGAATAGTTTGGTGATCCTAAGACTTAGTTACTTGATTTTTGCAAAAATACTTCAAATATTCTCTTTTAAAATGTGTTTTCTAAAATACTAACACTTTATTTTTCTTTCTTTTATGGATTTTGTGAGTGTAATTCTTTGAAAACCCTAAGAAGATTACAACTCTTCTTCTAAGGGTAACATAGAGGTTTATAGGCTTGTTGCACAAGCTCAGTGCAGTCGCTTTAACCTACAAAAGTGGCTAACATTTAGTTTTCTTATTTTACTCAAGGACAAGCAAAAGATAGGTGTGAGGGTGTGATTGTACACGTATATTGCATAATCTATTACTACATTTTCACATTGTGTAATAAACTCTGCTATTTACTTGTCTTAATGTTTAATTTGTGCAGGTGATAATTAATGGAGAAGGAGAGGATAATCTCAAACTAGTCCTACTAAATCAGATTTTGGAAGATTTATTTCACAACCAAGGATTGGAACATATATTCTGAAGATCTCGGAAAGATAAAGACAAAACCAATTGAAAATTATCGGGAAACAGAAGAACCACATCCACGCGCCCCCGGATCTAGCCCAACGGCCAGATCCAGGCCACGAATCTACAGCTTTGTTGAGACAGCTGGGGAGCGTTTGCTCCCCCTATCTTCGTATTCTTCTCCCCAATTCATTTCACCTATAAATACTGCACAATTCCATCCATACGTACACGGGCAGAAAGCTAGGATAAGGATTTTGCTTTATTTTAACTTAGGATTTTCAATGCAATTTTCTATTTATTTATAAACTTAGATTAGAGAAGAGATTCATAATAGAAATAGAGTAAAAATTGTATTTAGAGTGACATTGAATATAATCTTCTTCATTTTCTTTTATCATTTTTCAATTTAATCAAAGTTTACTTTCTATTTTCTTTTCCTTCTTGTTTTTACTTCACTTTTTGGTATCGATTGCAATCCAAGTGAGTCAGATAGCATCAGAATATCCTTGCCTTTGCGAGTGCTACCGAAAGCTCATGATCATGGGTTCTTAGTCTCAATCTGTATCATTTCATGCTTATTCGTTTTGATGATGTAACGTGGATGTGACTCGAATCAACTATTATGGGTTATGCGCTGATCGTCTTCACTTCAAGGTAAACCATTGCCAACGATCCAAGGTACGGTAATCAACCAAAGAGGTAAGTAAACTTTTGTTTCATTTATTTCTTTGAATTTCTTAGTTTAAACATCTTTAAAAAAACCAAACTCTTTCTCTATTTTATTCTTCCACTCATCTTCTAACTTAATATACTTTTCTTTTTTTTTTCTTTTTAAAACAAAGAAAAAACTCTTAACCGATTTTAGTAACTTAAAAAGAATATTGAAACGCTTCTATCGCTTTCCCTCCTTGTGGATCACGACCCGCTTAGTCACTTGCTATAGCGGTAGTATTGAGGAACCTAGCACCTTCTTAATCTTAATTTCTAAACTTACAGCGATAGCATTGAGGAACCTAGCACATTCTTAATCTTAACTTCTAAACTTTATTTTTCTGTGCATGTTTCACCTCGATCAAAGAGTTGTTGGCGGTTGTGTTTGCTTTTGACAAGTTTCAATCTTATTTGATTGAGTCTAAGGTTATCGTCTACACCTATCATTCTGCCCTCAAATATTTGCTTTGCTTGCAAAGAAAGACGTAAAACCAAGGCTAATCAAATGGGTTCTACTCTTGCAAGAGTTCGATTTGGAACTACGGGATAAAAAGGGTACTGAGAATCTTGTAGCCGATCATTTATCACGGATTGGGCATAATGAGAAAGAAGAGCACCACTCTAATTGATGATGCTTTTTCGGATGAATATCTTTTTGCCCTTCACACCACTGAAACTCCATGGTAAGCCGATTTTGTAAATTACTTGGCTAGCAATATCATTCCTTCTAAATTCTCTTATAAACAAAAGAAGAAATTATTTTTCGATGTCAAGCACTACCTATAAGAGGATCCTTTCTTGTATAAATATTGCTCGGACCAAATTATTCGAAGATGTGTGGTAGAAGAAGAGATGGAGAGCATCCTTCATCATTGCCACCCTCTAGAAACTGGCGACCACCTTGGTGCAACAAAAACCGCGACCAAGGTACTCCAGTCCGGTTTTATTGGCCTTCATTATTCAAAAATGCTAGAGCTTATGCTTATGCGGCTGCTTGTGATCAATGCCAATGAAGTGGTAATATTTCCCAGAAAAATGAGATACCTATAAATAAAATTCTTGAAGTTTTATTGTTTGATGCTTGGGGCATAAATTTCATGGGAACGTTTACATCCTCTTTCTCAATCAATACATTCTAGTGGCTATGAATTATGTTTCTAAGTGGGTAGAGGCTGTTACATTGCCTACTAATGATGCAAAGATTGTGGTGCACTTCTTACGAAAAAATATCTTCGCCCGAATTGGAACCAGACAAGCAATCGGTGATGGAGGGAAACACTTTTGCAACTGACAATTTGAGGCATTATTGAGTAAATATGGAGTTACTCACCATGTTGCCACCTATTATCATCCACAAACAAGTGGCCAAAGTAGAGATTTTGAATAGAGAATTGAAGAGAATTTTAGAGAAAACAGTTAATGCTTAAAAGGAGGATTGGTCGAAGAAACTTGATAATGCACTTTGGGCATAAAAGACCACTTTCAAAACTCCTATTGGAATGTCCTCGTATCGTCGACGTCTAGTGTTTGGTAAACCCTGCCATCTCCCCGTAGAACTCGAACCTAGGGCATATTGCGCCATGAAGGCCTTAAATTTTGAGACTCAAGCCGCAGGAGAAAAGCGTTTATTGCAAAATCAACGAAATGGATGAATTATGTCATAATGCTTATGAGGATGCCCGAATTTACAAAGAACGAACTAAGAGATGGCATGAAAATCACATACTGAGGCGTGAATTTGTCGCTGGTCAGAAAGTCCTTTACAACCCCCGATTTTGACTCTTTTCAAGAAAATTTCTATCTAGGCGGTCGGGCCATTTCATTGTGACCCCAGTCTTCCCTTATGGAGCGGTTGAAGTTTACCATGACACCAAACAAACTTTCAAAGGTTATAGTCACAGGTTGAAGCCTTACTTGAATTGAGAATTCAACAAGCAAAAGACCTCCATCACTTAAGCAACCCCGAATGAGAATCAGAGAAAGTTAGCTAATGACTATAGCTTCAAACGCTTCTTGGGAGGCAACCCAAGTTTTTTACACTTTTTTCGTCTTTATTTTTATTTTCATCTTTTTCTTACTTTATTTTATTTTTCTTCGGACCAGGTTTGCACGAGTTTGGGGGTTGACACAAGCTTTCAAAAGTTTCATCTTCAAAACTCCATGTTCAATCGCAAACTTGGGGAGTATCCCATCCCTCTTTTTTCTCTCACATTGAGGACAATGTAACACTTAGGTATGGGGAGAGGTTTTACCTTTTTTCTTTTTTCTTTTATCTTATTCAATCTTTTTTCCACAAACAAAAATAATTTGAAAAACTTGAAAATTACAAAAATATTTTCTTTTCTCTTCCCTTCTTTATTTAAAAAAAGAAAAGTCATAAAAATAATTATCCTTAAATAGTTTAGTGAACTATGAGTAAGTAAACTAATTTGAGTTTGAAATTCGAAGAGTGAAGGCAAATAGATAGGATTTTTAGATTCTTAGAAGTAGTGGTGAAACTTGGAAAATAGCTTGATTTTAACAGAGTCCAGGCTCCTTCGGCACTTCACATTTTTCACGTCACAAACTTTTAAGTATAGGGTGTATTAAAGAGTTGATATACTTAAGCAAAAAAATTCGAAAAGAAAAATGTATTACTTGAAGTGTTAGTCGTCACTTGAGTAGATGGGTGTTGAGGCCTCAGGAAGCACTAACACTCGGGTCAAAAGAGAGAGGTTTGCATGGACAGCCCCTATAAATAAGTCAAAGCTTTGTGAACTAAATTACTTGAATAATTAAGCTCAAGGGGTTTTAAGCCAGTGCCCTAAAGCCATATGGTTTGAAAGTTATTAGCCTAACGCTCGTTGATGGGTAGCTTAGTATCTAAAGAAGCTAGACAATAAAACCTAACTAGTTATGAGAATAACAAAATATGCTAAGTGTTGAAGGGTTTGACTTTTATATCCCATGCTTGAAACTTTACTCACACATGAAGTACAATTGAGCTTGGTCACATGATGGAGAAAGTGAAAATTAAGGTCCAATCCCTACCAGGAAAGAAAAAGTCCTTAATATGAGACGAATCTAGATAATAATAATTTTTATGAAAGTTAATCACTCATAGCGAGCTAAAACTTAGGATAACATTAGAAAAGATTTTTCTCTTCTTTATTGTTCTTTTTGTGAATACTTTTTCCTATAGTTTATTTTTTACTTTATTTTTTTTCTACCTTTATTCTTGATTTTATGGGTATATCAACTACAAACCCTTACCAGATAAAACTCATCCACTAGAGATGATTTAAGAGTTTAACAGCTTATTGCACATGCTAAGTGCTACCGCGATTCTTGTGAAAGTGATATAGGATTTCCTGCTTAATTAGATTAGTTAGGTTTTTTTTTTTTTGCTTGGCTAGCAAATGTTAAGTTTGGGGGTATTTGATATGCTTAATTTTCATCATTTTCATACCTTTAATTTCTACTTTTTGCTTGTTTCTCTTTATTTTATTAGTTTTTATTTTACTTTGTTTAATTTGAACATAGAATGAATAATTCAAGCAAAAAGGAGGCTAAGATGGAGATTTCATGAAGTTAAAAGAGAAAGAAAAGGTCAAAGCTATCAAGGATACTTGACTTCATCAATATCACAAAATTGAAAGATTTTCTTCCATCTTGATATTTTTGGCAATATTCTCTCGTTAATTTCTGAACATGTTTCGATATTTTGAGCATAACTTTTATTTTAGAGGTCCAAATAATGCGATTCTTGTGGCTATGGAAAGCTAATTGACAAGCTAAACTTCATAGATTGACGAGTGTTTCCAAATCAATTGTCATCAATGAGTAAATTGCATCCCAATCAAAATCTAATTTCTTTTGAAAACCTATGTTTCCAAATCAACCATCATCAAATCAACCGTCAACAAAGCTAAATTATTTGGAAACTGATCATCAAATCAACCATCATCAATGGGTATAAAATTAGTCGGGGGGGAAGGGGAGACTTTTGGAGAGAAGAATGGCGTGAAGCAAAAGAGAAGGAGCAGCTAGATTTTGGCCTTTGAAGCTTCAAATCGTGTTATTCTTTCTCTCAATCTCTTTTTGAATGTTTATGTTTAAGTTTATGTATCTTATTTATTTAATTATAAACTAATTGTCCTTGCTAGGGCTATGATGTAGCTTGGCTATGATGTTTCAATTCCAATAATATTTGTCATTCAAAGTTTGTTATTTCATGTTGAGTGTTCATCTCTTTTCTTAATACTTTTGAATGCCTGACCAACATTTAAATAATTTGGTGATTATATTGAGATCGAGATGTGATAAATAATGTATGCTTCTTGTGTTGAACACTATAAATTTCATGTATGATTGAGATGTGTTAACATGATTCTTGCAATTACTTTGAGAAAATTCATAGATCGTAATAAACTCTCAATTATTTAAATTCAAGTAGAGATGTGATGGGTTAATATTTAGAGAGTATTTTTTGTATCACGCTGAGAGGATATTATATAAATTAAGGACTTTCAATTGTCAACATGGATAATGATTCTTTAGTAGCAAAATGAAAAGAATTGATCCAGAATTGTCATAACAAAATCAGATACCCTAGTGTTTTCTCATTTGTTTTAAATCTCTTTGTTTTGGGTGTTAAATTTCATTCACTTTATTTTTTCTCATAAATTTCTCAAATTTCGGATTCTTCAAATAAAATTAGAGTTAGATTAATTTCGATAATTAATAAGATAGGCAATCCTCGTAGGGACGATACTCTACTTATCACTTTATTACTTGTTCCAATTAGTACACTTGCTACTTTGTGCATCAATAAACCGAACAAACCCCTCTCCTCCCACATTCAATAGTAAGTTAAAAAAAAGGACAATCAAAAGGCATAAAATGTATCAAAACCCAAATCAACAATTTGATTCAATCAAATTGACAGAAAGGATGCACCCTTGATGTAGAGGGGAAAGAAAATTCTACACAACTTGCCAACAATTAGTGCCACAATTTTGTAATATCAGGATTAATACTTCCATTCATATTGGTAACCATAACCTTCCACAAAGAGCACCTACGATATCAAAGCTTTCATTCAAATTAGAAACATATGGTCTTTCAACCACAACATCACCGAGGGAAATAGATGGTTGTACTAGGTAGCTGTAACTACCACTGTAATAAAGGCAGAGCTAGGGTGTGCTAATGCTAAATTCAAAGTTCAAACATACTGATTCAAACTTAATCACAAATGAAAAAAGGGTCTAATATCAACCTCCATATCGAATAAAATGGCAGACATTATGGATGCAGAGTCTAAACCGCGTTATAAGAAACGGGCAGCATTTACCAATTTGGATCTCTAAATTCTATTTAGTGCATATAGCCCAATGCATTATCAATTAATTTTACAAAATAAGAGCACCGATACTGCATTTAAATGGGTAAAACTGGGTTCACCTGCTTTATCAATGGATTTTAAAACAGGTCTGATATATAATAAGTAGGGATGGAGCCCAGGGTTTATTTTGATTTCTAAGCTCCCTCCTCCAAATTATCTCCTCTCGGTCTCACCTTCTTCGTCTCTCCAGCAAGCTAAGGAAATTAAGGTAATTCTCCCCCACAATAGTCTCTCTTCCCCTCTTCTTCTACTACTCCTTTTCTCACTTCTTTTTCTTCTGCTGTGATGTTGACTCTGCTGCAGCAGCAGAGCACCAACACGGCTACAGAGGCAGCTGTTACAAAACCATGATGGCAGCACAACCACTCAAAGAGGAAAAAGCGGAGCAAAAGAAAACGAAGAGATGAATAATATGATGATGAGAAGAAAAAGGAGTGGAAAACAAAAGCTTAAATTAAACTTTTTTTTTCTGATTGTCGTGAATGTCCCCCTTTTAACACTTTCTTAGAATAAAAAAGAAAGTGAAAAATGCTTTTTTTTTGTTTTAGCATCACAAAATTCCCCAAACTTTGGTGCACTCTCCACTAATGATAACCTTGCTCCAAACCCTCCCAATAGACCGCAAATAATCAAGCTTGTAAAAGGTACAGTTCAAACCTTGCCTTTTTCTTTCAATTTTTTCTTTAAGGCTCGTAGGGTAAGCCCCAACATTGGGGAAAGAGAAGCCCCATACTGGGAGAAATATCTCCTAAAAGCAATCAAACACAGTATTATCTCCTACAACGGGAATAAGTGTCACTGTGTCACAGCACCAGAGCCAAGCTCACGTAGCCAGTATGTGGCTTTTAAGATAGATTTATATTCCTTCATCATTTGTGACTTTTGACTTTCTTCTTTACCAAAATGTTTGTGAATTGAATCAGATTGTAGTCCACTAGATATGCGCTTCCAATACATCTAGTGCTTCCAATACACTTTAATGGATAGGTGATCGGATTTTAATGATGGTCCAAATATAATTAAATGGCTTAACAAATCATGGAATCTAACAGAAAGTTGTTAAGTATATTTAAAGGGAAACAAATTAAATGCAATCGATAACAAAAATTTGAAATTTTATACACTGATGTTAGGATTTAAATTGAGGATCAAAAACTAAATGGATTAAAAAAAAATAATGGAGACTATAGGAGGTTTTACACTAAAGTTTAAGGATGCCACATAAATAAAATGTGGCTTAAGGAGTTCTAGCTTTACAGGGTTCTCAAACATATACTATAGCTGATATCATGAATCATCAGGCCAGATACAATTTTTCTAAGTTAGCATCTTATAAAGCCACCAATTTTCCAATGACATGAAGCAACTCTATCTTTAACAAATATAGTAGAACTCATACACTGAAAAAGAAATACTAGATGAACCGTAAAATCTTCAGATAACATGCATTACAAGTATCATTATTCCTTCCAAAGGTTATGTAAGAAACATGTCAATTAAAGATTACTTTACCATCATGTGTTATAGATAGATTTAAGTATCCAGAAGTCACCATTTTTATTTAGAAGTTGGCATATAAAAGCTATATACTTCAACAAGAATATATGACTCCGAAAAAACAATTTAGAAGATTGTCAAATAAGTGACCAAACACCCGCAGTGAATGTATAATTGACTGCCACCGGAGACAACATATCCTCTAGCAAGTACTTACTCACTGCTTATTACAAACTTTATTCTTATAACTTTTTTATTAACAAAGTATAAAATTACCTTTGAGTCGTTGTTTTCTGCAAGCAGCAAGGTCAATGTATGCAGAACATTCAGGAGCAACTGTTCACCAATCCTCTCATCAAGGTTCCCATTTAAGAGAGAGACAATGTGAAGAAAGCACTCTCCACTCCGAAACAAATTCTGATAAAACTGAAGACAGGTAACAAAGTTAACCAGAACATATACCGCAAATTTGATCAACGAATTAAAAAACAAACAGAGAGAAACGATATCAGAAACAATAGGAACATCCCTACCACTCGATCAAGCAAAATGATCTCCCTCATGATAACCAATAGATCGATTGACAACTCAGCAAAACATCTCTCCCTCTCCTTTGCTCGAGTAAAAGTTTCTAAGAATTTAGAGCACAAATATAACTTTGCTGTTTGGTCATCAGAAGAGAGCTGTGGAAGCATCTGAAGACAATTCACATTGGCAAACATCATTATTAATGAAGACAAAAAAATTACATAAAGAATGGAAGAATGAAGAAAGCTGGTTTATACTTTGAGTAATGCGAGGACATGCTCCAATACATGTGTTCGAATGCTTTCTTCCCAAAACAGGTCAAACAGATAGTCAACACAACTGGAATTGTGTAGAATCAAACTTTTGGCATTCTCCTCCAATGAGACATATTCATTAAAGAGCTCCATGGAAAATTCCATGCATTTAAACCAATTCTTAGTGGTGTCCAAAGAACTAGCCGTCTTAATGTTACTATGTTTTGAGCATTCTTCAAGATCATCAGCATGAAGTAAATCATCAGTCTTTCTGAGTACTTGAGCCAGAACGCATGCAACCTTGAGCACTCGAGCAATTGCATCTAATGACTTGAAAGAAGCAAGACTTTGTTCAGCTGAAAGCTGCAGTATTCGATGCAAGCTCTTCAACAGAATACTGGCAATCCCAGGAGTAGAAATAGACCGCTCAAGGGTATCCAATAGCACAGAACATTCTGGCTGTCAAAACAAGTAGACAAAGAAAAAGGAGCAGGAATTTCAGAAGCTCACAGAAGATGATCATACCAAAAGGACACAAAGTGCTTAATTAGATGCTATTCACCAAACATAGCATAAAGGAGTACAGAAAATATATATGGTCTTATTAGCTGAAAAGATATTTAAGGCTATGATTATAATGTCTTTTGCCCACACCATAATAGAGTACCCACCTTAATAGAGGGATGAATTGATCTAAAGCACAAACTAGCAAGAGAATGATTAGACAAAGTTCGGCATCTTCGGAGATCGATCAAGTATGCTAGTCCACAAGGACCAGATGATACCTTCTCAGAAGAGAACTATCAGCAAGAGCAGGTTCTGATGGTAAGCCTTGAAATTCAATTGGCTATTTAGAGAGACTTGTCTTATTGGTTATGCGTTAAGTTCATTCACATAAAGGGCCAATCTCCAAAGTTCTGCTTGACATGAAAACTAGCTGCAGGGAGAGGGCAGAGACGGCAGACGCACCACTTGATATAAGAAGCTGTTGCATTCATCTCGAATTACAAGTCACTGAAGCCAGATTTGAAAGCTCGAGGGAATACAGACAGAATTGACTTAAATTTTCACAAGTGTATATGGGAAGACTAGCGATACACACACACAATATCTTAGATGTCATGAAATATTTTCAAGTCATATACATCAATAATGATGTTAACCTTATTGAGAAATAGACAAATTATATAAATCAATGCAGCTACAAGTAGGGGTATTAAACTCTTCATTCGAAATTAGATTTTCCTATATAATTTTGCAATTCTGGTTCGGTCTAGGATGTCTTCGATGTTGTAGGATACATTGCAAACTTTAGAATGTGTTAAGAAGAGTATCCAACACACATTGATCTTGTATCGGAGTATCAAAGTGCAGGAAAAGTACATGACACGGGTATGTTTCCTACGATGAAGTATCCGTGGTACATAGCTAGTTCCTAAAGATACATATGTCGAATGGCATCTTCCACAATGCATCAGCAACTAAAAGCCATCTCAAATGTTTGTACCAAATAAAAAGTTCTCTCATGTGACCTGTACAACCATGAACCACGTCTACATTACAATAAGCAAAAGTCACTACAATATATCGGGTGATATGACTACACTTTGTAACTTGTGTCTCCTACTCAAGTTCCAAACAACTTTATGACCTTATACAGCTAGATCCAAAGACGGTAAACTCAGTCTTACAAGTGCATGCTCAAAAGCTTAAGTAGCAGCTTGTGCATTTTTGTTCCACTACACTGCCTTCATTAACTCATTCCAATGCAATTAACTCATACGAGAAACAGGTCCTCCTTCATATGATGTAACTAAGTATGTTGCTCAATCCAATGTAGTTTACTAAATATTTCTACAGGTTGCATTAAGATGCAAATATAACACGGATTCACTCAATGTAATTGGACAAACCTATATTGATGAGTAAGGTAAGTGGTAGGACAACTAGCATGTAAAGGGTATCTCAGGTATGACCCAATCAAAAGGCTCAGCTATGTTTTCCACCCCAAAATTTGATTAGGGACAATGGGAAGGGGAGAGTATTCTTGAGAATAAGAGTAAATTCGCAGGTGTTTAACGCCCATCAGAGCAGCTGCAAGTACGAACACCTCCATTAGACTATTGAAATCAGTATTCTCTCATAGTGCCAACTAGCATCTTTGTTAATAGTGCTTATTTACGAATTCCACCTCCCAATTTAGGGAAGGCATATAGGAAGGACAACCTTATGCCTACCAAGGATGGGAACCACAAAGGCTACCTGATCTAGTTGAAGGACTGCTCTGATAACAAAAGCCAGTGCAAGCAACCAAGGCAATCCTTCTTATTCAGTATTGAATATGTAAGTGGTTCTGTCAGCTCACAGTAATGAGAATGGGCGACAATAAAAATTCAAAAAATACTGTCGATTTATTTATTAGGCCTACCAAAATCCAAAATAGAGATAAAGGAAAACGATGGCAATGATCAAGGATAAGAACTGATGATGGAAGGATAGCCCAACTACTCAACATTTTAGAAATGCAACTATTCATCAAACCCTTTTGAAAAAAGAATTCAACTTGAATTATCTCCACAAATACTACCTGCATTTAAAGAATTAAATTTCTGCTGCAGCTAAAAAGAGACAAGAGTCACTTGAAGAACTAGACTAGAACTGATACTTTAGTTAGGGGTTTTTGAAAAAGTTATTGGAAGGTCCTTGCCACCCAATGATTAGAACCTTGTCAGCTATCCACTTGCTATCATATCGCATTCCCCGACTGGATGCAACATTAAGCTATCAAATCGTCCAGAAAATGACAAGCCAACTTTCTTTCATTTATGAATTATAAATAAGCAGATAAAATTGTTCATTTATGCAGTTTCCTATTTGAGAAGAGTCATAGAACTTGTTGAGTTGGTCAGAGACCAGTTACTCTGAACAGTTTCCTTCAACTTTCTTGCCCAAACCTGGCTTGTCTCTAACAACTTAATAAGTTCTATCACTTCTTAAATAGGAAGCTGCATAAATGACAATTTAATCTGCTAAAGTATAATTGTTTTAGAAAGAAGCCTTCCTGGCAAGGTTAAAAAGATCACCCAATTCCTTTATGTATCACTAATATTGTATGGTGTTTGACTTACCCCAGATGATATTGACCCAATAGCAAAACCCATATCAACCAGTGCTGGAAAAACTTTGCTTCAATTTCAGTTTTTTCTACAAAATTCTAAAAGAAAGAAGATAATGAACTGCAGCTGACTTTCCCCGTCATAAACCTCGATGTACCCCACCAAGTTAACAACTCGTGTGTCAAATCATCAGACATTCTTTTAGTTTCCATTACCCTTTTTCTCTCAAAAACTAAGGGATTACAATGAATTGAAATTAGAATCCAAAGCTTTTCAGCTATAAATCATCCTTAGTTGCTAATGCTATTAATTCGTTCAACTTATTCAGAGATAGATTGCTAAAAGAATCTTTAGAGATAATAGATTTGATAAATCTAGAGGACAGTTTGAGTGTTGGCTATATACTTAAAGAAAATGGTTATGGTGCTATTTAGATCTTTTAAGATGCAGTATGAGGAGGAAAATTATCTTTCAATACGGCACAAGCACCTAAACACAAAGTCAACCAAGGATACATACAACACATAAGGATATTAAACTCAAAAGCATATCAATTGCCTAATATGTGCTATGAATTTCTTTTCATTTATAACCTCGTCATCCAAGGAATGCCTGAGTTTGTAATAACAATATTTTCTGTTTATCCACTTATTCATGTAAGTTGGATCGTATGTTTCAAATATCTTATCTATAGAGATTACCACTGTAAAAATTTACTATGTTATGCAACAATTTGCTGAAATGTGATCAGAACTCCATTAATTTTTCCAAAGAAAACATGTCAAAATATTGCTAATTATCTCAATAACTTTTTAGTAAATTTTAGTTACTTTTAGACTTTTTTAAGAAGCGACTAAAACGATTGCGACAAAATGCCTGATATTCCTAATATTGCAATTATTGATACAATAAAACATGGCCAATACCGATAGGTCCGACAATGATATTTCAAACCCTGTTTCCTAGAGTCTTGCCTCCTAACTGAATCTATCTCTTGTTGTTAATTACTCAAGTGACCCCCTAATATGTTTTCATTAGATATTTGAGTCCCCTGACACATGAACACACACCTATCCTTCAGCACATTGTCAGATGACAGTGTCGAAGCTGTAAATTCTTTCAGCTGTGTGCTTATGTCCAGGATTACGTATTCTATTAGGTGTTTATATTTCAAAACCCAGTTCCTTGATTGATGAGCTACTGAAAGGGAATTAGTATAATTACCCGGGATCAATGTTTCACGGATGTTCATATAGCTGGCTAGACCTTTCATAAAAGATTGGAGACCTTCAGTTAAAAAGAGGGGGAAAAGAAAAGAAAAGAAAAGTAGAGAGACTAAATTGGAATGCAGAATTTTTTGAGTCCTGATCAAACAGTGAGTTGTGCATTAGGCCCACATGGACTCTTTAGTAGGTGTAGTGAATCTTATATATAAGGTAATAAAAAGAAAAACCGACAAACAAGTTTCAGCATCTAATAGCGCCACATCACAAATATTTACAGACTTATGGTCCTTATCAAACTGGAATCATCAATATGCTTTGTGTAAATGTTCTTTACATTGGAAGCGGTATAAGCTATAAGGCATATTTAGGAGTCCTTTTCATTAGGATTTTGGTGTTCTCATTTTGTAAGAACTTATAAAGGCTGGACCTAACATGTCTTTACTTTTTATCTCTTCCATTTTACAGAAATTTGCAGATTTCTAAAGAGATCTCAGAACTTACATTTGACGGTATTCTCCAAATCAATGTCTTGACATAGATCTGGCAACATAGTATGAGGAAATTACAACAGCCTTTGTAGGGATAGCTCAGGTTGTTTGAAACAAGTATTTTATCTTTCTGATATTCTATTCAAACCAGAAGCTAACCTTTTATAAAACATGATTCCCTCAGAGCATACATGCACATAGATGAACTACTGTGACCTTACTGGCCTCACAAAACTGGCAGTGGGTTACAATATGTGTCTACTTAACAGTTATAAAAGAGTATGAAAAAGGGAGATGCAAACTTTACCATGTTATTTATATTGCCTTTAAGTGACGCAGCAAATTCCAAGAAGGAAATGACTTCCACTTGAAGAATGTTAACTCCTGTAGGTTTTGCATGATCCTTGGTGCTCTCGGAGCCAGAAAATAAATTATGAGTCTTCAGAAAACCCTCACATTGGATTCCAATATCCAGTAGAAATTCTTCCAATGATGGATCAAAATAAAAGAACTTCTCTGAGAATATTAACTCCCAAATTCCCTCTTCCCTAAAAACTTTAAGTAGAACTGGTGCAGAAATAAGAACGTTTCTGAATGCACATAGGATGTAGTGTTGCAAAGTATTGGCTAAAATCCTGAGTCAAAGATAGTAGAAATTACTAAAAAAAAAAAAATTAATAGCTGGAATATAGCAAAGGTATGACATCACCATTACAAATTAGTCTTTCACTAAATCTCATTGCAGAAGTTCCAGTAAGCTATGAAATGAAAAGTTCTAACTCTTGATAATGAAAACAGAAGGTCGTGATGTAAGCATAAGCAAAGAAAGAGTAGTAGCATGTTACTTCATGCTATGACATTTTAAAATCTCGAAGAAAAAGAAAAGAAAAGAAATTTCACATGCAAAAGTTTTGTTTTACTCCATAGGTAAGGGACAAGGTCTAAGGCATGGTTTTTTGCCATAGAGACAAGCTTCTTTTATAGCATTAAACCATAACAAGATAGTTTCTACCCTTTATGGCTTGAGATGAGTCAATGGACACAGTTAAATCTTCAAGTTCATCATTGGGCGTTCTTGAAGATACACCCCGAGTATATTATTTTGTCCACAGTTCCTCCCTAAAAAATGCTAGCTACAATTAATTCTTGAGTTCATAAGAACTATCATATACTATAGACATTCTCAGTGTATATTCCATGTGGTATTCACTCTAACTTGAGATGTTACATAATCCCCCCGTTTTAGGGTATGGCGTCCTCGCCATACTAACACTTCACCACTTGATGTGTGGTTCTAGAGGTGGCCCCCTTGGATTCTAGAGTTGTTTCCTACAGATTCAAGAGTTGACCCCCACTAAATTTCTATGGCGTGGTACTTTGCTCGGTGTAGCACTTACTCCATGTGGCACTTAGCTCTACACACTTTCAGTTGGTGTTATGATACCATTTGTCACATCTCAAGTATATTATTTTATTTAAAGAGAACTAGAGAGGAAATATCTGCTTACTAGAGACATTCCGAGTGTATATCCTATGTGGGACTATTCACTCTAATTTAGAGTGTTACACCATGGGTAAGGACAAAGTCCAAGGCATGATTTTTTACCAAAGAGCCAATCTTTTATAGCATTAAACCATGACTAGATAGTTTACACCCTCTACAGCTTGAGACAAGTTTATGGAATCACTTAAATCTTCAAGTTCATCATTGGGTATTCTTGAAGGTACATCAAATAATTAGGGGAATAGCATGTCTCATTATCCTCAACTTTGTCCTTTGGTATTTATCATGAGATAGTTGGAGAGTATATGGTGGCGCCGAGGCAGAGTGGCTCAACAACAAGTGCCTCTTTTTCTTGAATGGTTTCATCTAGGCAATAGGATTAACCACAAAATTATTACTCTCTTGATGTGGAATCTATATCTCATAATTCCTCAAATCAATTTCTAACTCCCACTGTAATAGCCATCTTCAAGGAACTTTGCTTTTCTAGTTTCCACATCTTTGGTGTATAGCATACAGTCTTGCATTTAATAAAGATTTACTATCAAATACATTAACCACCTGGTGCATAACTATTTAGGATCTGAATTTGGAAATGTATTCAGGGAGAATCCAACATTTAGGAAAGGAGCATATATGTGATCAACAGGTGAGCTGCCTATGAAGCGAAAAGCAAGCTGTTAGAAAGATTTTGCCCAGATCACTGCATTAGCCATGGAGCTCAAAAGCGAATGTTAGCGAGAAGGTCAAGACACTGGAACCAAAAAAGTGCAATATACCTGATAGCATGCGATATTAGCCTCATATCCTGTCATCAAGAAAATAAGGGGAAGAGCACCCAGTGCCTTTTTGTGCATTTTAGTATCTTTAATTTCACTATTAACAAGCAAAAGGAGCCATCTGGATTGGTTCTATGAGTCATGCACTAATTATTCCACTGACAACATCCTCTTCATGATCTAAAACTTAGGCAAGAAAACAAAAGTTGGGTTGATAGAGCAGACTGGATTTTGAAATGCTAGCCAGGCTTTCCTACCAAAAAACATTTTACTCATTTACTGTTAATTGGATCCAAGCCAACAAGAAATATGGGTTAAAATAACCCGAAGGATATAAGATTGATTTGTAACTATATCAATCATCACGATAATCAAGCTCCAAGCCTTTTCTCATCAAATTTGTTCAGCAGGTGAGCATAGCTCAATGTCTCAGAAAGATCCACAAAGGAATTGACTAGCATTTACAACAAGGCTGTCAACCGGATCATCCTTCAACAGCTGGGGCCAAATTTCTAGTCACAGCAATTATAGCAAGAGAGGTGCTTAACATCCAATCTAGATAGTCAGTCAACAGGCAGAGAGATCTACCTTTTTTTGGTGAGGCAATTTAAAGTTTAAACTAGTGCAAATTGGAGCAAGGCCCCAAATTCCCCTTGACTAGGGAAGAACCTAGATACACATTCATCTTCTGAAAAAAAAAAAAAATTCAATCAGCATAATTAAATTGCAAATATACCATGAAATTCCAGAAACTGTCTGTCTCACCATATTGCACACACGTGAATGATACCCCAGCCCTCCTTACTCTTCCATATTATCTAGTAGAACCGCGGTTGATTTCTAGCTCTTTTCTGCTCTACCCTGATTCATTTCGATCCAGAGGGTTAAAACTTTACAAACAAGATGTGATTCTGCTGCCGAATATTATGGCAAAGTCTAATTTACTGATTGATTTTTTCACTTTGAAGTCTTTGATTTCTCTGGCTATCCCAGGAACAACACTATCCAGTCCAAGTCATGACTATGCGATATTTTGGTTATCATTTTTTCTCTGTAGCACTTCCTTGATTTTATTTTTACCATTTTAGCCTTCAGGTAATTCTCCATCCAAAATACATTCTTAGCTTGAAAACTTAACATATGGGTTATCTTGCCCCCATAATTTGTCTGAAGCATATTAGAGTTCTTGGATATCTGTGAACAGATACAAAATTGACCTTCTAAACCTTGGGTGCTTGTTTAGAAACTCGAGCTGTCCAACAAAGCATGGCAGCTGTTTCAAATAACGTAGCAAGATTCAATGGCAGGGACACGTATCGGCGCCTCATATTGACTGATTTCTGTTAGTTTCAAGATTCTGCCATGTACCAGTGATACTTTTCGATACAGGCTAGAACCACTGTTCTAAAACCGGACTGGACCGGCCCGGCACGGTCGGAACAGGCCACTTGGCCAGCCTGGTTCAGAGAACTGGAAAATAATAAAAAAAACCATTTGAACCGGCGGATTCAGCTAGAAACTGAGTGAACCAACAAGTTCAGTTGAACCGAATTAAACCGCAGGTCATAGAAATGAATGGGTTTAGGATTTAAAATTTTATTAAAATTTGTTACTAGTAGGATTCAAACTTGTGCTATTAGGAAAAGTTAGTATCTTTAGCCATATGCACTAAGCAAGAGTTCTTTTCACCAACTTTAATATATAAAATATGTTACTATATATAAATTGCATATATTGCAAAAGATCATCTCTTCATATATGAACCCGGTTTGAACCTTGCGGACTGACAATTGAACTGTAAAAGGCTGAACCGCCTATCTTCTCGCCTTCTTGATTAACATTAGCTAACACAATCCAATATAGTATTATCAGAGTATTAATCCAAGAAAAGAAAAAAATAAATAAATAAAACTCGCCTTCTAATCGGTGACACTCTTTATGAGGCTGAGTGACAGGATTACGTCTTCGAGAGTGATCGAGATTAGGAGGAATGTGAGGCGGAGATATACTCATACACGCCGCTCTTTTCCAAATCAAAGGATAGGAATGGGTTGTTCCTTCTGACATAGACAGAGAAAGAGAGATCGCACATGTTTTAGAGACCACGCGAGGGCTGTTGGAAGACAGAGAGTCTCCACCCAAAGTCTATGTAAGAAATGAAATTAGCACCAAGCACATACAAAGAACATCAATATTTTAATGTGGTTCGGCCACAACCCGGGTCTATGTCCGCAGTACAAGAGAGAGAAATATTCCACTATAATCAATAAGACGAGAACACCATACGATCTCCAAAGCTACAACAAGTTTGAAGATCAACAAAGTGAAATGGGAAAAAACTACAACGTTACCTCACTAGCTCCAATCCACCTAACCCACTTGCAAAAATCTTCTCCAAAACAAGGTAGAATGACCCAACTTCAAGATGGTGTGGAATTGTTGAACAAATTAATCTAAATGAACACTTGTGAGAGACCCTAGTTTCTTCCAGTCTTTTTCTTTTTCTCTCTCCAAGACTCTACCTTTGAGTATGAATAACAGGAATAGAATATGAGAACTCCACATCATTTAAAACTGCCTATAAACAAAAGTCGAGTGTTTTTGTAGTTTTGGTCTACGGATTAAGTTGGCATAAAATGAACAGCCAAAAAAGTATGTTTCTTAGTTTAACGGTCTAGAATGCTCAAGACGTAACAAAGTTGGTGTAAGGGCTTTTTAAGTGTTTAGATCATGATCAAATGGTTGGATCAAAATTCCTATGCCAAAAACCATAAATTTATGTTGCATGCTACTTTCAATCATCCATTTTCTGCTTGGCTGATGCATGAGCAGGAAATCAGAAGAAAAAAGAACACACAACTCTTTTTTGTTTTTAGGAAATTTTAATGATATAGATTAACTTAATGAGTGGTTCTTCCACTTGAATGGTTTGACATTAATAGTTAGGATTTTACAACAAATCCCTCTAAAAGTAGCTAAGTCTATCTATCCAGATACCAACCGACAAGGCCCATGCCCACACCTACACATATATATGTTTACACTATGGGAACTCCATAATTGACCATCCCATGAATGATCCACACCATTCATCCTAACCAAAACATCAAATAGGTCTTAAGGAACACATCAAGAGGTCTCTTATCTAAAAATGGATAGCATTTATCCAACCACTACACACACACACACACACACACACACACACACACACACACACACAAAAACAAGTATACCAAATGTAACTTATTTGAAAATTGATAGCATTTATCCAATTGCCACGCGCGCGCGCGCGCACACACACAAAAAAAAAGAGTATTATATGCATATTAATCTGGAAACATACAGCATTTATCCAATAGTTTACCACGGATAAACAACCTAAAAGAACAAAAGACAATCTAAATCAAGAAACACCGAATTTCGCAGGTACCTTGAGTTAAAATGTATCAAGTAGTCATCAGATCTCCAAAAAAATAGCAATCAGATTTTAGGTTCTCATGGAGACTTTAGATGCTCTCTTTTGACCCTCTAGGTATTATGTGCAGTAACCTTGAACCCATGAGCTTGAAGACATTTGGTGATGTTAAGCATGAATGTAGTACTCGGTGACATTTAAGTGATATTTACATTCCTGCCATGTAGGCAGTACTCAATTGCATTTAGGGATATGCACATTCCTGCGAAGGTTATGAAATGCCAACTCGACTACAAATATTTATAATTGTTAAGACAAGCTTTCCTGCATGCCTCATCACCCCCTTGTTTTTTACCTTAATTAAGAATAACACTGTACAAATTTGCTTCTGTTGGGATTACATCTCACATCCAATTAACTAGACAAGTGGGTGGTACAAGATGGATTCAGTCCCCAGTGACATAGAAAGGAAGATGGTTACTTGATCAAATACGTTTAGACCCAATATTTTAATACTAGTTGTTTTCCCTTTTGGGTCATATAGGTTGTGAGTCTATTAACCGCATCCATTATGTTTTAAGGGCCCAATGCTGTAACAAACGGGTACCATGGATCAGCCTGATCAAGATATTTGTGAAGGAAAAAAAATAAATTGCTAAAAAAGAAAAAGAAATGTTTTGTGCTTTGCTGAAATTGTGATGAAAACTGAAACTGAACCTTATGTGCTTTGCTGTTGTGCCTACTGACATTGAAACTAGTTGAATTGGTGGTGTGGTTCTACGTTGATGATTTGATCGAGTTTGACGACCAAAACATTTGTGTTCTGTTAGCACGCGTGGTGCGTGGTGCATTTGATCAAGTTGGGGATAGAAAGCCAGGAAGATGGTGTGCATGATGGCTTCCAGGATGCTATGGTGAAGACTTTAATAAAGTTGAAATGTTAGGGTGCTATGGTGAAGACTTGGATCAATAAAGCTGCTGTTGAAAAAGAGCTTGAAATGTATTGTCAAAAAATATAGGTAAGGTGGAACTGAAATGTTCACACATGGTTAAAATCTTGGACACTGTGTCAGAATCAGCCGGGTGGTTTTATTTCCAATATTGGTATCAGCCGTGTGGTTTTTATTTTCAATATCACCAATAACACCCGTCAATATCGGCAATTTCTACCATATCATCAGCCAAATAATATCATATTGGGTACCTTAAAAAACACACACTCACATATTGAAATTGGTCAATATTTGAAATCATGGTTTCACATTAGGCTCAAACAGATACTAGACAAGGTGGAGATTTGCTCGCATCAAATTGAGTCAACAAGTGGGTGGTACAAGATAGGTTTAGTCCCACATGGAACAGAAAAAAGATGGTTAAGTGATTAAATATGTTTGATCTCAACACTAAAGACCCAGTAGGGGTTCCCCTTTTGGTGATATGGGTTCTAACTTCTAAGCCTAGTAACGATGTTGATCAATTGTAGTGGGTTCATGCCGTAACAGCTTCCAGGCATCATGGTACAAAACAGTTCACCATTTTCGCCCCCATAAGAAGGGGAGATTACAAAGCAAAATGCAAATTCTGTTATTGTACTCCATTGACATGCTAATCATAACAATGTACTATTTCAACAAATTAGTCTATTGAAAAAATTCCATTCTTAATTAATTAGCTATCACTCAGTATTTGTCTGAATCTGAGATATCATCAGAGTACTTCTACCTTAAGTGATTTACCCTAGCTTAATGTATGCAACAAGAAATCCTAGAAATAACCAAATGAATGCAATGAAAAAACTACCAAAAGGGGACTCCGAGTTCAGTAATAACGATCAAATTCCAATGCAGATTTCCAAGACAGAAATTATTAATCACAACTTAAAAAATCATCTGCAGATAATAACCACCAACAGATCCATGCAGTAGACTAATACTTTCTCAAAAAAAAAAAAATTTAATTACTTGATAAAAGTTCTAATTAAAACAAATACAGTGCTCTCTAAATAGTTTTTATTCATAATAATCAAAGATAGTGTTATGGAACTAGGTTCAATCAAGGAGACTTAAAAGGTCTACAAAGAGGCTACAGCCTTTGTTCAAAAAGAATAGAAAAAGAAAAAAAAACACTAAGGGTCCTTGATACGGAAACATGGGCAAACGGTTATTTAATCTCACCACTAGCAAGGCAGTTCAACAGATTCCAACAGAGGCTAAAATGTTGGAAGATGAAGCTAAGTCCATTTGAAACCCAAGCAGCACTTAGATGCAGTCTTTTTAGTTTTTTAATTCCAACCTTTTATGTTCTTGCAGAGGGAGAGAGTGGTGCAGGGTAGAATGTACGGGAAATGGTTTTCGGGTGTAGAAGATTGGTGGAAACTGGGGAGAATTAAGAAAAATAAGGGACAACAACGCAACCACCCTTAAGATAGTTTTCAATTCATGTTTTTCCAATCCCTTTTCTGTCTCCCTCAAAAAATAAAAAAATAAAAAATAAATCCCTTTTCTCTTCTCTTACAGGTAGATTTACATAGGAGATCAGGTTGATGGAGTAACTCATGGAAAATGTAAGGATTGATAACTCATGCATTTATTTCGGCATCAGGAAGTAACTCCTGGATGGGGTAAAAAGTCAAGGAGATAAAGAGTACGGTAAATTATGGAGTAACTCATGAATGGAACATGGAAGATAAATGAGTAACCCATGGATGAAGCAGTAACTAAGGGATGGAAGACATAGCCTAGTAACCACGGGGTAGTTCATGAAATAAATGGCCCTTAAAGTAAACTCAACTGTAGAGTCTAGTTAGGTCTTACTACGGTGAACCTAGACTCCAATCTAATCATGAAAACGACCATATCATACATAAAAAGTTTATAACTGAAATTAAACACAAGGAAATAAAACAATTCCACTTCCTAATAAAGATGTGATATATACAGAAACATGCTACAAAAGGACTCTTCCTTTTTTTCCCTAATCAAAGTAAAACAGTTAACACTATAACTTAATCGGCATGTTAATTGGTAAGCAGCAAAAATAACCAGACCGCATTTTTATTTTTCCAATGTCCAATATAAATTACTGCAATGGAAACATTAACATGCATAGTAGCATGTATCTATTCATTAAGAGAGAAATATAAGTAGTTTTCCTTAGGCATAGCGGAAAGCCAAGACAAATTTATTCCTAAATCAAAATCATTTCATTGCATTTCAGTAAGAGAATCACCTTATATGATTTGGAAGTTTGGTCTCATTAGAGCAAGCTTTAATGCATGGGAAAACAGTGATAAGAACCTTCATGATCCATCTTATTGAAAGTTCCCAATAGGCCAGCGAGACAGGCGTAGAAACTTGAGCCACTGGTTCCTGGTCTTTATGAAACTTAATGTCTTCAGGAGCGAGAAGGAAAGAACAAAGTGCCCGGCTCATTTTAACACAATAGTCATTCCACTCAGCTATATTCAAACTCTTTGTTCGATCTAGATTTTCTGACACAAGTATCCCTTCAGGGCTATGTTCTGTGGCGTGCAAGTTGACTGCTTGAGAGTCTGACACGGATGAATCCAACTGCTGTGAGTGAAACTCCTGAAGCATAAAAGCAGGCCAGCATATACTGTTTGCAAACTTATGTACTCGACCATTTTCACAGAGATACTGCAAATTGCTTACATTTCCAAAGCTGATGCAGTTATTAAGGAGACAACAATATATATTTCAGCTAATAAAGATAAAACATATAGCATTTACAACCAGATAAATCCACATGCACCTTCCCAAGGATATGGAAAACCATAGAACATCCGAACAAAGGTAATGAATTATCAACATTGGCACAACACTTAGCTAAAACCTGCTTATGCAGAAAAACAATTAGTGAAATGATTGTGCCGGGTCACTGTTGTTAACCAGGATCTCAGCAAGTAGCCATTGTGACAACCATAGTTAATAACCTAGACTCTTTCTATTAAAAGTAAGTTGGCCATGGAGCGCAAGAGTCAGGAAAGCTTCACAAAAAAATAAACCAAACTTTTACAACCTGCTGCAAACCCAATTTTCACCCTTTAGGTTGATGCAATTTCATGGTTAAAGACTAATAGCAAGAGAGACCCTGCCATAGAACCATGACACTCAGTTGGCAAGTAGACCTAGACCAACTTTTATTAGTCACGGGAATTTAACCTTACACAATCATGGTGCATCTCCACCTTCCCCTAGATTGTAGAAAAGAATCAAAATTCAAGACATTGGGTAAGGTGATACCACTTGTGATAGGAACTAGAATAGCTTCTGAGGCACAACGTAAGGCAAAGGCAAACTGAATCACATTTCCAAAAGGTAGATATGAAGTGCGCTTATATTTTCAAATATTTAAAATGCAGCCTAGTGCTTTTTACCAAATGTTTAAGGATACACAGATTCTCTTAGCACTTCCAGTGAAAAAACCTGGAGCTGAAAATTTCCAAAAGCTTGGCTCCTAATTCTGCAGAAGTCAAGAAGTATTAAATTTGTCAGTATGGAGATCAAGTTTATTCAAACCAGTACTGGTGTTTTCATGAATAACTCTTTGACAATCAATTATATGACAGCAGATTGCAATTGTGAAATCATAATGAAGAACACATACGCACACGTCTGCGTGTGTGTGAAAGCGGGTTAGCCCGCTTGTAACACTCCTCCCTCCCAAGGGGGGAGGTTCCTGGTTCAATTCCGGCAATTGTCGAACAGGGAGGTTGACTTGGGTAATTAGTGAATTGTGCGTCTTCCCTTTCAGTGTACACACACACACACACACAGAGGGAGATGATCCTTTAGGGTCAGTTTTTAAACTAAGGGTTGTAGGAACTTTACAGTGGGACCTCCTATGGATAATCCGCTCCGTTCATGTTGATCTACTTATGCATTAAATGAAAGCAAATTTTATGGCTGAAACAAAGTTTATTTTGAAACATCTTGGGATAGGTAAGAAGTCTCCAAATCACTTGATTTTTCAATCGCATACTATTTAAAGAATGCAGATCAACATAAACTGAGCGGATCGTCCATAGTATATCTCACCGCAAAGTCTCTAGTCCTACAACCCTTGTTTAAGAACTGACCCTAAAGGATCATGTCTCTACACACACACATATATAAAGAGAGAGAAAGACATCGCTACTTTAGAAGGATTTGAGCATGAATCCTTCCAACTCAAATTCAATGCTATGGCATTCAAATACAAGATCCACTCTATTGAAGTTGATCTACATTATTTTAATTAAAAATCAAAAATCAAATGTTTTGTAGCTTTCTTGTTCATGCATCAAGTAGGCATAAAATAGACGGACGAAAGTAGCATACTACTTAGATTTATAACTTTAGACATACAAATTCTCGATCCGACCATTTGATCATGACCTAACATTTAAAAACCCTCACACACCAACTTTTGTTAGGTTTCAAATATTCTACACGATTAAACTAACCAACTCACTATTTCAACCGTTCATTTTGTGCCTACTTGATGAATAAGCAAAAAGTATTCAAAACACTAAATTTTTATTTTTAAACACTCTTAACAATATAAATCAACTCCAACGGAGTGGATCTTCAATTTGTATGACCTAACATTGAGTTTGAATGGGAAAAATTCATCTCCATATCCTTCCCAAAGGACCCAAGTTTATCTCTCTATATATATAGGGTAAAGTATTCCTACTGTTTTCTCCTTAGATAACTAAGAAGACGACCCAAAATCTCACCAATGACCACCTTAAGGGATGATGAGCTCCTTTCATCTTGTTCTATGTATCCTAAGATATTTGTGAATAAAAATTTATGCAATTTTGAAACTTTTATGTATGCATCAAACTCTTACAAATGAACAATTTTTCTATAATAGAACAAATGACATTGTTTAATCAACGGTGAAAAAATATCCAGATTACATGATTTTTTTATACTCGATCATCTTAGGACATGTAGATCAAGATGGAAGGAAAAGATCATCCTTCAATGTGGTTCATGGTGAGATTTTGGGTTATCTAAGGAGACAAACTAGGAGCACTTTACCCATATATAATACATACATATATATATAGAAAGAACATAATGTGCTTGTGGACGTGCACGTGCACAGTTAACTTAACTGTGCACGTCCAATTAATGGTCATGATTATTGACTAATCCGGATTATACAGAGCATGAGAGGACACCGATCCAGGATTTATGGGACTTCAAGAAGAAAGGGAAGAAGTAGAAAACAATCGCGAGTTCTTAATCTCTTCAATCAAGATCGCAAAAGAAAAAAAATACTCGATTGGAATCTCAAAGGAAAATAAGAAGAAACGTTAAATTAATCTTGATCACTGAGTTCTCTCCTCTAAAATTTCCCATGTGCTATGCCTCCATCAACGTGGATTTGATGGTTAGGAATTGTTTGCAGATGCTTCATAAGTTTCATAATTGTTCGGTCCAATCCTAAAGGGGATTGACTTGACACTATTGATTTTTATTTTTTTTATTTTTCCTCCAGGTTTCGTATGGGTTCTGTTGTTGGACCACCATAACTATGCAAAAGGATGAAGATTATGTTGGTTTACAGTTACATACATGTCCCTTTAGGTTCAATCTTCCCCTTTTTTGGGATTAATCCTCACCATTATTTGGATGTGCACAGCTAACTAAAGTTATTTGTGCACGTTCACATGCACATTAACCCTATGTGTGTGTGTGCGCGCGCTTGTGTAGAAACATATGTATGTATATGTAGATATATGTGTATCTATATACATACATACATATGTGTGTTCATATACGCATTCATAAATATACACATACACACGTATGCATGTGTATATATGTAGATAGATTATGTATATGTGTGTGCGCGCGCGCGTGTGTATCGATGTGTGCGTGTGTATCTCATAAAACCCTGGAGGGAGTTGTATGTGCGTATAAATATTGCGTATGTGTGTACATATACACATACATAGGTATATATGTAAGCAAACATAGATAGATATGTATGTATATACATACATATGTATCTATCGATGTGTGTGTGTATCACAACCCTTGGGGGAAGCTCGGCCACATGGTTCATACACTAGAGACGGATCGGTCTCGGCGACTCGGATATGCTAAGCAAACAAAAAATCAGACAAATGTAAACATATGTATGTATATATCACCTAGCATAAACATGTATAAATACTCGTCGGTATATCAAAATACATGTATAGTGTGTGTATCCACATTGACCACAAAATCATGGGCGATAAGAAGCTCGGCCATGGCCCATGGTTCAAAGTCTCGTCCTTCGGCCGCTCGACTCAGCCGACACACCGAGACGGATCGGTCTCGGCGACTCGGATCGGACTCGGACGATACGCGCAAAACGCTACATAGAACGCCAAAAAGATTATTAAAAATCATGACAAATCATTAAAAAAATGTAAACATCAAAATTCATGTATCACATATTCAAAACATATCACCTAGCACTCAAAACATAACATGAAAGCATAAATACAAGCGTCGTCGGTAGAAAAATATCAAAATACATGCATAATATAGTAAATTGCACAAAATAATTCATAAGCACCTACTAATATATTTCCATATTGAATTACGAGGCACAAAATCATCATTATCATCATCCCCGCGATAAGTATAGAAACCAGGTATATAGTTTCCATAAAGATAATAATATGTTTGTGGGTGAGATCCTGTAGGCTGAGATGATTGGCTAGAGGATCCACTATCAGAGTAATATGGCGGTAGGGGTTGTGCAATATCAGCTCCATGGTGATAATACCCAAAACCTCAATATTCAGTGCTGCTAGTAGAATATTCACCAGTGCTAGAATAATCAGTGTCAGAATATTGGTCAGATGTCAAACCCAACCCCTATAAATGGCCTTCAAGGCTATGATGACCATGTGAGTAGTTATCATGTCCACTCGAATAATCGTCGCTAGAACTGAAATCGACCAACCGATCTAATTGCCTACGCTGTTGCGAAATCCCCGCCCGGCCTCCATGATCTGTATCTTGTGTGGCATAATATTCTGAATCTCATGTTATAACACCACCCTGTTGGCTTCCACCAACACCATGAGTCTCTTCATTATTACCACCATCACCTCTATAACCGCCGTCATCAGCATCACCACCATCACCGCCATCATCATCACCGCCATCACCATCATCACCGCCACTTTCATTACTACAACGAATACTCCATCCAACCAACCTAAGTCATCTGGTGGTAACATCGGCTGTTCTCTCTCACGAATCCACTCATCCAAAATATCGTCATTGAAAATATTATTCAGATCAATTGGATTGTAATAATCATCAGTGTCGCTTTTGCATGTCAAGTTTCTTACTCGCAACCGCATATTGTAATGTACAAATACTAGTTTATGCAACTTATTCATCGTCAACCGGTTGCGCAATTTTGTATGAATCAGCGACCACGTGCTCTAATTTCTTTCACAACCCGATGAAAAACATGTTTGGCTTAAAACTTTGATGGCAATTTTATGCAGATTGGGAGCTTCTTCGCCATAATTAATCCACCAATCAACTGGAAGAGATTGTTGCACTACTCTTCTAGTCAGTGAGCTTCTAAATTCTCCAACTTCATCCACAAATAATTTTATTTGTGAGAATACACATCACATGTGTTAATATTTGCATAACATTATATCGATGAAATAGATAAATTATTATTACCTCATTAATAGCTCTTGCTTTTTTATTCAAATCTGGCTCCAATCTTTTAATGACCTCCTTTAATCCATTTCTCACTTCTGAATGTGTAGAAAAGTTTTTTGAATATTGGAGTGCTGGATTTAAAAAATATGCTGCAATAATGTAAGCACATAATTGTTATGATATGACAGTTTCAATTTCTAGCCATCAAATATGATTTCTAGGCAAATGAATTACCAGCAGCATGCAAGTGTCTATGCAATTGTCCCTCCCATCTTCTATCAATGATATCCCAGTACTTCTTCCAATTCTTATTTGATGTCTTTATAGCCATTTTGCTCTATCCATAGCTACATATATAATAGATAATGTAGGTTTCTTGTCCTGGTCCACTATCTTCAAGACTCTAACAAGAGGATCCATAATGTTTTGGACCTCTCTTGCCTTCTTTCAAAACCAGTCAGTCAGAATAAGATTAGAAACCTTATCTCGCACACTTCTACTCTTTTTCTTGTTGAATTCACGTCATTCGATAGTCGTACACATTCTTTTCAAATCTTGCTCATAGCGAATAAGGCTTTCAATAAAAATAAACTCGGTGGCAAACCGTGTTATACCTGGTCTCAACAAATTTCTATCTCTGGTAAATAGCTTCATTAAATTCACCACTTTGAGGCTATTGTAAATGAATGATGTGATCATCTTAGCATCATCTAATGTCTCCTTGACTGATTTCACAGAGCCAATATCTTCAAGCATCAAATCAATGCAATGTGCTGCACAGGGAGACCAAAACAAATGTTTTCTCTTCTCCATCAACATGTGACCAGCTGCTTTGAAACTTGCCTAATTATCTGTTACAACCTGCACGATATTTTTTCACTAACTTCATCAACAACTTTATCCATTAGCGAGAATATATAATCAGCAGTCTTCGAGATATTAGTAGTATCAACAGAAATATGGTAGATCATGCTTCTATCACAATAAATCATGAAATTAACAATAGTCTTTCTATTCTGAGAACTCCAACCATCACACATGATCGTGCAACCATACTGCGGCCATTTTGTTTTTATTGAAGCAATATATACTTCAATTTCTTTCATTTCCTCCTCTAAATATAGATTGCCAATCCGGTACCCTGTAGGGCCTTTTACACCTGGGTCTGCCTCCGCAATAGTATTAATCATGGCTTGATAGTAAGGATCACTATCAGCTGCATTGAATGGTATTGCATTGTAGTGAAAGAATTTCGCCATGAATTTTTTAACCTTTTTAATATTCTCAGTTGAAAACATGCTTTTGATTGATTTCTGTTTTGTTGGGAACATGTAAGGATCAATACCACGAGCTGGAATTTCAGCTTCTCTCATAGTCATATTCCGACGCAATTCACGGTTAATCGCTGATCCTAAAGGCTGCGAACTACTGCCACCAATATCAACTCCTTCTGCCGATCTCCAAGGCATTTCACGACTTTCTTTCATAGCTTATTTTAGTTGTCTTCTTTCAACTCCTTCTAAACCTCCTTCAATTTCATTATCAGAATCTTCATCGGTCACATCATAAAAATCTTCCTCACTTAAAGATCTCATAAGTCGCTCTTTTTTAGATTTTATGGCCGCTCTTTCTTTGCTACCTTCAGAAAGATGTCTCATTATTTGAGATACCTCTTTTGATACTCGCAAGCATCCTTCCATCTGACCGGGTACATGTGATATATGTTGCTTCAATCTAGTGATACCACCATGGACTTGTTTCCCACAATAATTACACTTCACAAGTTTTCTACTTTCACCAACAGGGGTACCATGTTCTCATCCAATATCGCGTTGCTTTGGGTTATACTGAAATTTTAAAAAATTATCTGTTAAATTAAATTAAAACTAAAATTAACTAAACTAAAACAACAAATTTAAATTACATTAAACTCAAATAAATTAAATTGAGGGAGAAAGAGGGAATGAGGGGAGAGAGAAACAGAGGGGGGAGAGGGACTGAAGGGAGAGAGAAACTGAGGGAGAGAGAGAAACAGAGAGAGGGAGAGAGACAGAGAAGGAGAGAGAGGGAGACACAGAGGGGGGAAAGAGAGAGAAGGGGAGAGAGTGACGGAGACATAAGGGGGGAGAGAGGGACAGAGAGAGACACAGAGGGAGAGAGACGGAGACAGAGAAGGAGAGAGGGAGACACAGAGGGGGGAGAGGGAAAGACGGAGAGGGAGAGGGAGAGAGAGACACAGATAGAGGGAGAGGGAGAGACTGAGAGGGAGAGGGAGTCCGACAGAGAGAGAGACATGGAGGGAGAGAGACACAGAGGGAGAGAGGGAGAGAGGAAGAGAGACACACAGAGAGAGAGGGGAGAGGAGAGAGACGGAGACAGAGAGGGAGAGAGAGGGACAGAGAGGGAGACAGAGGGGAGAGAGAGAGAGGACAGAGAGAGACACAGAGGAAGAGAGGGGAGAGATCGACAGAGACAGAGTGGGAGAGAGAGACGGAGACAGAGTGGTAGAGAGAAAGAGAAACAAGAGATCGACGGAGAGAGAGAGGGAGAAAGGAAGAGGTACCTGCGAGAGCGAGAGATCGACGGCGACGGCGATGGGGGGTTTTTTTTCCTTTACTGGTGCAGAACGCGAGAGGGGAGGGGGCAGCGTGAGAGATCAGATCTGATCTCTCTCTCTCCCTTTAAGTTAGGGATTCACGGGCGCCGAGTCGACCCGGGTTGGGTCCGACTCGGAGTCGACTCGGTCAACTCAGCCGAGTCGTCCGCGACTCGACCGAGTTGACCAAGTCGAATCCGAGTCGGACCCGACCCGGGTCGACTCGGCGCCCGCCCATCGACTCGGGAGTCTGAGTCGTATCGTAAGCGGCCGAGTCGTATCCGACTCGGCCGATTCTTTGAACCGTGAGCTCGGCGGCTTCACCCTCACCCTGTTTGTTCCTTCGGCTAGGGCGTTCTTTCCCTAGTTGTGAGTATTCTGAAGAGAGTTTCATGAGATGAAGTTGAAATTCGGAGATTGATTGCGATAAGGATTAGTCTTTAGGCCTGTTTGGTTAAGGGTGGAAGTGAGAAGGAAGTGAGGAAGTGATAATAGTTCCCTTTGGAACTTGAGAATTGGTTAGTAAGTTTTCTGGTGTTTGGATGCTGTTGGGAAGTGTGATTTGGAAAATGTTATGTCTTTTCCGGTGTTTGGATGGTAATGTGGAAGTGAAAGTGAAAAAATTGACCACAAAGTTGACTGCAAATAATATTAAAATAAAAATTAATTAAGAAAAATAAAAAATAGACTGTAATTAGAATGCAAGTGATATTTACATGATCAAAAAATTAACAGTTTTGTGCTACAACTTATTACAAATGAGATTTACATGACCACAAAATTAACTGTAACACTCTGGAAGTGAGGAAATAATTGTGTAAAAGAGAAAAGAAAAAAGAAAAAAGAGTTTTCTTATTTTCCTTTTTCGGTGTTTGGATAGATAGGGAAGTGAGCAATTATACTTCTCCATTTCCTTACTTCCGCCTACTTCCTTGCAACCAAACACGCCCTTTGTCGTTCATCTTTGCAGCTGGGAAAGGATGACCATCTCGACTTCTTATGGTCTTATCTTCTATCATATGGGACTACTATGGATTATCTATGATAGTGTATTATGTTTAGGTTCGTTATGAGCGAGAAGATCACATTGATAATCAAGTTCATAATTGTTAGACGGCGATCAAGGTATTCAATACCCATCTAAGATTTGGATCTACTACAAGAGGGTGGGCCGTCATCTTTTCCATAATATTCGCTCTGAGTAGATTGAATCAATTTGAGATCTACAAGAGGATCGACTTTATTTTGATCAGTGGAATTTAGCTGATTCAGGTTTATGAGTTAATAATCTCTAGATCGAATGTTCTATGTGTCTTATATTTTATTCCGAATAGTAGATCTGACAAGATGGATTGTGCTTCTTCAAGGCGAGTCTTAGAGCTATTCTTTAGCGTGTTAATCGCTATATATAATGAGTTTTAGGGTTGTTTTGAGTTATTAAGAGTTGTATTGAATGATTAGGTTCTCATTTGAGAGAGTTATTTAGAAGGTTTGACTCAATGTAATATTATGTACTCTTTTGATTAATGAAACTAATTTTATCATTCAAATGTATAAAATTATAGAGAGAGAAAACAAATGTACCTCAGTTGCCAAGTCTCTCAGATGGCACATCTAAAATTACTAATTTCCTAACTGAAATGCAGGATTCAATCCGTTCACGATCAATGTGTCCTAAAACATAGGTGTATCAAAAATCATGTGGTTTAGACTTTGTTTACTCATGGATCTAGTGGTCGTATTTGTTCAATTACTCAAAAGCCGTCAATTTTGCAACCATTTGATGCATGGGTAAATGTCATAAACTCGTTATTTTTTGTCCACGTACATTTTAGGACACATGGATTATCATGAACAGATCGAATTTTGCATTTGAGTTGGGCAATTAGTAATTTTAGATGCGCTATCTGAGAAAGCCTCTCAGATTTGACAATTGAGGTACATTTTTCTCAAATACATCTGTGTATGTGCGCGCATAAGCACGTGCGTGTGCGTGTGATCTCAGGCCTCAAAAAATAATTTAACAAAACAGAACATTTTGTACAGAAAAAAGTGAGAGAATAATCTAAAGACTTTAAAAGCAGCTGTTATCACTACATTATACCAATAAACAGAAACTTACCTCTCATCTTCACAAACAAAGGTATTCTTCAAAACTGAATATTTACTTGAAGGCAGGCCAAGCCCGTCAAGTAGAACTTCAAGTCCTCCGATACTTCTGAAATGATTTTGGGCCCGAGGATTTTGAGATAAAGCTGATCTCAGGGTGCCCAGAGTTAAATAATGGAGTGACAGATCAGTCCACTGTTCTTTCAAATTCAGTCTTCTGATGACCCGCAAAAGCTCTATGGAGGAAAGAAATCAAATTCCAGCGATTAGTTCAATATATACATTTCTTGGCCCTTTGGCTAAGATCTAGTATATGACAAGTATAACATGATAAAATGTCCCCACCCGACACCCCCCCCCCCGACCCCAAGAAAAAGAAAAGGGGGGGGGGGGGGGGGGGGGGGGGGGGCGCAAAGAATGAGCAAATGCACTGTGAACAATAGCCCATTTTACAGTATTGTTCTCTGAAGCATACCACATAAAAGATGCATGAATTGAAGACCAAGGCTCACTAATTATAGACCTGGAGAGAAATGCCACGGTTGGCTTGTTGAAGTTGGGGGATTTGCAATTACAATTGGAGTTGCAATTCCCTGATTCTCCGTTTCACGGAGTCCCAAAGCCCGAGATACATGAATTTACAGTTACAAGTGACAAAAACAGGATTTCCATGCATATTTGTACCTCGCGTTATAATTAAATTGAAAAGGAAGTAAACCAATTGTTATCACCCTGTTAGGCGGAAGCTCTCATCCAAAAGTACACTGTGTGCCTTACAATAACTTCATAATAAGACAGGTGAGATCATTGGCGAGAATAGTTTAAATGACTGAAAGTAGCCTCCCCAACTAAAATAAATAATAAAAGCTCGGGTTTATTAGAGGTATGGCTGCATATAAAACCTCAAAAGATTGATCCCTCATGGAACAGGATTTTTTTTAATATAACAATGTGTGGCAAACAGGACAATATTTCCTGGAGGCAGAAAGAATCAATCAAAATTTTAATACGTGCGTTTTTTCCATTTTCTGTTTTCAGGGGGCACTAGTTTCTGCCAGATCCTTTCACAGTCCCTTTTTATTTTAACTTGTTTTCCAGCAATTTGCTCATTAGAAAGCCTGACAGAACATTTCCTGTTAGTTAATAACTCAAATAAACTTAATTAGATATAAATCTTAATTCATAGTACTACGACAAATGCAGTGTAAATTATCCAAAAATGTAACCTGATTTTATTGTGAAGTATAACCTAACTTATAAGCTTCCTCTTAGTATTAAAAATTAGCACCATAATTTAGCACATCTGTATGCTAATTCACTAGCTTCTCGAGTAACTGGATTATTTTCCAGAAACCTTCAGCATATAAATTTCTTGACTTCAACTAATGCCTTACCTGCCAACTCACAAATGCCATTTGATAAGTAATTTCAACAACAGCTGACAGTGTGATTGAAAAACCACTTGCCGCAAACGCTTCCTATATTCATGATTATTAATATCATCAATCACATCTCCTACAACGAACAAACACATGCCATAAATACCTAATAAAGTCCAAAATGAACTATAAGTTTTTTTCAACAACAGTTGAGAGTATGATTGAACAATCAGTTGCTGCAAATCCTTCCTTTTTTCATGATTAATAGTATCATCAATCACATCCCCTACAACAACAAACACATGCCATAGGACCTAATTAAGTCCAAAACTAAACCCTGATACTCAACACCCCCCCAACCCACCCCCCCAAAGAAAATAAAAAACAACCACCCAAAGCCCCTTTTTTTAACCCACTTCATCTACTTATATAAGTTATTATTTAAGCAAATGCAGCCTTCTGCAGCAACTAACCTTAACCTTTCAACTCTTGTATGGATTATAAAGACCAAGAAATGAAAAGTTTGTTTATCACAGTCATCAATCACCTTACACCCAAATAGGATATTTTACCTCCTCAAGGAAACTGAAAAGAATAGTAAATAAATATCCAATATTGCTTGCCTTAGAGTTAACAACTACACTCCTCTTATCATCTCTCAAAGCTCATATTTGAAAGGTGAAAAGAAAAAACAAAAAAAAAAATACAAAAAAGACTATAACATCCTAAACAAGACTTATATTATGAGTTGTATTTTGTAATTGCCTATAAATAATTAGTGTGGAGGGAGGAATCATCAACTCTCTCAAATCATTTTTTCTAAAATTCTGATAAGTGCTTATTTCATTTCTCTTAAAGCATTCAAATGATACTTGATATCTCCCTTGGATCCAAACCGTAGTATATTTAGCATGGTTAAAATCTCTATACCAGTGTCCAGAATCATTTTTAGTGACAATGCCGGCAGCACGAGCTGATATCGGTCAATATATAGGGTATACATCGTATCAGGTACCTCAAACCATGATACGATATTGTTGATATATATCAAAATCCACTGATATTTGAAACCATGATATTAGGTCTAATGATCACATACCAGGAACAGTATTTCTCCTTCATAAAATACCCACAGCAACCACTCCAAAAAGAGTAGGAAGACGGAGAAAATGAGTAAAGCCACAAACATGCAAGAGGAAGTAAAAATGATAAGTACCTTACCTACTAACCAATTGACACCACCTGCTTCCATCACCAATACAACTGACTTTTGCTGCCAACGGGACCTTGCTTCAGAAACAGCAACATTTACACTGCTCGAAGCAACCTCATGTAAATGGTCCCTTGAAAAGAAATACTTGCTGACATCTACATATCGCAACTTATCATAATCAATCGAATGCAGTTCCATGAAACTGTACATCACTGAAACCACATATAGAAGTATCTTTTGCAAAACCCTAGTCTTCTCTACAGCAGAGTTTGATAATTGTTCATCAACAGCAAGAGTACTGGACAATGTCTTGAGCTGTACAACTGCAGCTGAAAAATCAAAATCTTGATAGTTAGAAATAAGTGGAAACACATTAAGTTTATAAACCAACCTATCAAAAGTACTCAAGTACTCATGGCCATGGAATCTTGTTAAACACAATTGTAAAGGTAAAAAGTGCCAGGTCAACAGGTAAAAAAACATCTACAAGAGTTCAGCAGTAAAAATCGTCTACAAAAGTTCAAGAGATTTGATCTTGCTCAACTGACCATTCATCCTGACTGACCATTCATTCTGACCAACAAGGTTTGATTTTGTGTTTCATATTCATTACTAAATGGTAACATCGAAATATCCTTATTCAACTTTTTTTTAAATTCAGAAGTATGCATTGTTCAGTTGACTTAATCATAAATTAATAGTAAATTAAATCTCATATAAAGCAGTAGAATAGACATTTATTCTTCATTTTCTATAAATATACGGAAAAAAGTGTCGCCCGAACATACATAGTACACAAGATTTAAAATCTCGGTATCGGTATCGGCCAATTATTTTAGTATTAATATCATCAATATCGCCCGTCAATGCATATCAGCAGTAACGGCTTGATATCGGCCGATATTATAGGGTTTATACAGTATCAGGCACCTCAAAACCCGATACAGGGTTGCTAATATATATATCGGAATCGGACAAGATATTGAAACCATGATAGTACACTTCAAAAGCCTTTATAAGTTGTCAACAGCCACTTCACTTGGAAAAGCAATTTAATGAGGTAAACCAAGAGTAACCCATATTAACAAGAGCTACTTGTTAAGACCATCTTGGGCAAATCTATCAACCAGAAAAGCAAAAGGCCAGTCAAGTGTTTTTTGGTGCCAGAGAATCGCCCATCCAAAATATGGTTCATAAGGTAATAGAAGTGAAATAAAAAAAATCTGGATAAATACACTACACAAATATGAGTACCTTTCAAAAGTGCAGTAACCTTCTGCACGCCTCCATAATAGCTAAAAACTTTGCAATTGTGCATCGAGCGAGTAATAATTGTCATGCAGTTCAATACATCCAGTGCTTCAGTACCAAAATTCAAGTTCATGGATGGCTCAGAAAGGTCAGGATCTACTTGTGCACCATTGTTGTTTACTGTAAACATGAAAAACACTTGATGGCTTAAGTGATATAGGACTCTGATCAATTTATATAAAAGAAAACAGAACTATGGAAAGATAATAGTATTATTAGTACAGACTATACCAAAAAAAATCACAAGTTATCTTTCCTGCTGGATCCCACACACATGGTTAAAATTTCAGTCTCAAAAGTATATTTTAAGGGAAGTAGGACACAGCTTTTAAATTACATAGTAAGAATAGGGCTCAATAAAGAAAACCATAATTGTCTTCAGGAATAATGATTGCTCATAGTATTTAAACAAAATGAAATGTAAAGAAAGTAAAAGAAGATAATAAGGAATAGCCATGTAAATAAGCACAGTGTTATCCTCTAACCACTGCAAAACAAGGCAATGGTGCTGGGTGGGGGTGTTACCAAAGACATACAAAACAGAGAAAACAATTAAATGTAATGGGTCGCATCATCTAGTTGACTTCAAAACAGTGGTCATGCGGAGAAAGAAAGGAAGCTTTTTAAATAGTCAACTCAATGATATGGAATAATGGTGTGTGCGCGCCCGCGCGCCTTGGATTTTGGTCAGTGGCACTGAAAATGCTAAGTAACCAAATTTCAAATGTTTTGGTTGACTGTGTATGTAACTTGGTCTTTCACACTGAAAAATGCTCGGTAACCTAAAATCAAACGTTTTAATTGTTTCTGGCCTATGCATCTAGGATGTAAAGGATAAAAAAGGTTTAAACTGGAAAATGCATATTCCAGTTGCATTTACAGCTACAAAGAATTAAAATCCTCCTTACAGCATTTGCCATTTTAAGCCACATGGAACAAAATCAATGATGAGGATTTGCAATTCACATGGTTCCAAGAAAAATTGAAAACAAAAATGATCCACTTACACTCAATAACAAGAGTAGTTATCCGTGCAATCTCTTGAACTAGAATAAGAGTAATATCAGAAGGATGCCCACAAGAGCATCCTACCACATTATCTTCAGATGATGTTTGCTCCACTCGTAACAGATCACTATATACAGGCTCCCAATTTTTGTATGTTTGTATAAAGTGTAACAGAAATTCTTGCAGCAGCTTCCTTTTTTCCATCTACAAATGATTTAAGAAAAGAGAGTGTGAGAGAAACAAGAAACATTAAAAAAAAGTAAAACCAACAAGATAGGAATGCGGTATTAAATTCAAAAACATCCCAAATGGAATGAACAATATGACTAGGCATCCCTTTAAGTAAACAAAATTCACAATATCAATAAAGGGGCTGTTTGGTTGCAAGGAAGTGGACGGAAGTAAGGAAATAGGGAAGTATAATTGCTCAGTTCCCTATCTATCCAAACACCGGAAAAGGAAAATAAGAAAACTCCTTTTCCTTTTCTCTTTTCTTTTTTACACAATCATTTCTTCACTTCCAAAGTGCTACAGTTAATTCTGTGGTCATGTAAATCTCATTTGTAATAAGTTGTAGCACAAAACAGTTAATTTTTTGATCATGTAAATCTCACTTGCATTCTAATTACAGTCCATTTTTTATTTTCTTAATTAATTTTTATTTTAATATTATTTTACGGTCAACTTTGTGGTCAACTTTTTCACTTCCACTTTCACATTACCATCCAAACATCGAAAAAGACAAAATATTTTCCAAACCACACTTCCCAACAGCATCCAAACACCGGAAAACTTACTAACCAATTCCCAAGTTCCAAAGAGAATTATTACCACTTCCTCACTTCCACCCTTAACCAAACAGGCCCAAAATTCCCATGAATAGCTTATAGAACACAAGTCTAGAAATAAACAGCTGGACTCAAAGGACTGGAAAAGGACTAGAAATTAACTCGTCAGTCATCACCAAACACGGAAGGACCAAGAGCTTCAGATACTGAGCTAGTTAAGGTTCAGACAGTGCTAGATTAGTCAAATGAATGGATAAAAACTGAAAACAATGTCATATTATAAGCATATCAATGAATTCAATGTGCATGGAAATGCAAACTTTACTTTTCCAAATACCGTAAAACATAATTACTACCTGCTAGAGCATCTCGAAGCATGATCAATGAGCATACTACTAAAAGCATCATTGTCTTTATTAGGAGTCATTATGTAATTAGGAGTAATTATGTAATTAGAAGTCGTATTGCTATTGTAACACCCTGATACCGGAATATGTACCCGGATACGTGTCCCGATTTTTCGCTTGTATTATTCTGTTTCCCTCATTTATTTTTGGTATTTGGCCCCTATTCTGTGGACTCGAGCCCAGCCTGAGACCCGGACTTGAGCCAGCCCGAGCCCTGGATCCCGAACCCGGCCCATTTTCTTTTTCCATTTTGTTTTCCTTTTCTTTTTCCTTATTTTCCTTTTTCCTTTCTTTCTTTCTTTCATTTTCTTTTTCTTTTCTTTTTATTTTCCCCCCATCATTACCTCACCCACTCCACCTACTCCCCTCTCCCTGCAGCCCCACTCCCCCTCCCCCTCTCACCCGTACTCTCCCCTCCCATCTCTCTCTCCATCTCACTCTCTTTTTAATCTCTCACCCCCCCCCCCCTCACACTCTTTCCCTATCTCTCACTCTCCCCTCTCCTGGCCGCCGGTCAGCTCCCGGCCACCTGCCCTCCTTTTCCACCAACCCCAGCCACCACAACTCCCTCTCCCTTTCTTCCTCCCCGACTAGCGATAGCCCCCAGCCCCTCCTCTTCCCCAGCCACCAGGCCAAGCCCCTCTCCCCCTCCTCTCCTCCTCGACCACCTGCTCCAGCTTCCCAGCCTCCTCTTCTGGCAGAGCCCCCCACCAGCCCAGCAGGCCCCCTTCCTCCTCTGGCTGAGCCCCGCCCAGCCCCCTACTCTCTCTACCTCTCTCCTCCTCCCCTAGTTGTGCGCCACCCCAGGCACGCCACCCTCCCTCTAGTCGCAGCTCTCTCCCCTTCTCTCCCCTCTTTCCCTCTTTCTCCCTCTCATTCTCTCTCTATCTTTCTCTTCTCTACATGTCTCTTCTCTCTCTCATTCCCTCTCTCACTCTCTCCTGCGCTCTCTCTTTCTCTCTGTCTTATACTGGTTCCCTCACTCTCTCTCATTCTCTCTATGTTTCTCTTCTCCTTCCGCTTTATGTGCTAGCTCCGCTAGAGCTCACCACCAAAGTCCATAGTCGTCTTCACTGCGCCCAATCATCGACTAGGCAAGTGATTATTCTTGTAGTCCTCGCGAGTGCTCTATTTGCCCTTAGCCTCCGGGCTTCCCTCAGCCTCCGAGCTTTACTTTAGCCTCCAGACTTTATTAGCTCCGTCTGGTAAACGAGCTTAGCGCTCAGCGCTTTACCGCTGGCTTCGCCCGAGCGTGGCTTCGCTGCGAGCGTTAGCTAAGCGTTCATACGCTATCTTCGTCGCGAGTGTCTAGCTTCACTGCGAGCTTTAGCTAAGCGTTGATACGCTAGCTTCGCCGCGAGCGTGGCTTTACCACGTGCGTTAGGAAGCGTTCATACCCTAGCTTCGTCGTGAGCATTTTCACCTAATGTTGCACGCTAGCTTTGCCAGGAGCCTACCTCCGTCGCGTACCCAACGCTTGGCGCTGCGAACTTAGCTTCGCTTATGGCTTAGCCTCGCCGAACACTGCCTAGCTACGCTCCAGTTTTGCTTAGCTCCGCATGGCTATTTAATAGTTTGATTTATTATTATTATTGATATGGTTGTTAAAAGTTTGAAATACTTATTTGTATTATTTGGCATGATGTTTTGATCTTATATTTACTTGTACTATTGTACTTCTCCCAGTACGGAATCTGGCTTTGAAGGGCCCATTTTGGTGACGACGTTGGGTAACCCATTTGCTATCATTACAATGGTACATTCCCCTTTTTTGTGAAGACTCTTGCGTATTATGAATCCAATCTACACTCTTGCCCATCAAGAATCTTTAGAATTGTATCCGCATACGCCACCTGACTTGTTACTTGCATGGCCCCTGTATCACATCACATGACACTCCTGTTATTTGGACACGATAGAGTCCCGCATTGCGTCCTCAGTGAACTAGTCATTCAGACCCAATACATGATGCATTTAGTAATCCAGCAATGGTAATGTCAAAAGCATGTGCTATTTAGTCACTCTCTTATTCGGATAGTGGTACTCGTATGTCATGTTCAGGTAAGTTCTGCTAGAGTACGGGCTCCAGTATAAACTGACAGTGGTATGGGACACTGAAGGGAATGATTAACAGGCGATACTGATTGTTATTATTATATAATTAAAATATATTGTTCGTCGCTTGCATGATGCCATGTCTGCATATACTTGCATGACTGAGTTCACGCCACTATGATCCTGTACATGTATGACTGTTTGTGCACGCCACTTGGCTTTATTTTACGCACTCGCTGGGTTATTTTCTGACAACCATGGACTTGCATGTCCAGATCTCGGAGCTTGAAACGAAGTGGACCCTTCAGCTAAGGAACAGGCATTCCTTGAGAAGCAAGTGGATCAGCAGTAGATGTTTCCCGACTTGACATCTCTTGATCAGCTCACGAGATTCCCCCTTTTTGCATCTCACGAGCACTTTCCAGTCTTTTCTTACTTTGTAAATCATATTTTTGTGCCTCCTGGTGATATAATATTCATGTAATATTAAGTCGCACTCTGTGATAACTGTGTACTTGTATCTTCTTCTACTGGAATGTATATTACCACCGTGCTTCCGCACTCCGACTCTTGCTTGCACTGATGCTTAGTGTACATATGCGGGGTATTCCAGCCATGCGTGCGTACGTCGCATTAGCGTCCCCGTACCCGCCGGGGTAGGTCGTTACAGGATGGTATCAGAGCAAGGTTCCTATCTTCAGTACATTCAGTCAGCAGATTAATGTGAGATTAATTTGCAACTGGAACGCACAAGTCATGGTTATACATTCCAACTGCAAGTACAATGTTATCATTCCTTACTTAAAAATCATTCCTTGAATCCTGAGACATTTCTATCTTTTCACTTTCGAGTTCCTTCCTGTCATCTTTTCGACCAACTCATCATGGATCAACGGGGAAATCGTAACGATCCTGGCACTTCTCGTAATAATTCTAGTGAAAAGAATGACAACCTGATGAGGATACTCCAGAGAATGATAACAGCAGCAGATAGAGCTCTTGCGTCAAGTATTATTGACTGCACCCCGAGAACAGAGGCCAGGGAACGTGTCAGACTTCAGAAGATAGCAGCCGGAAGTCTTTTCTGGTCCGAGAAGCCCCTGGATGCAGAGCAGTGATTGATAGACACGACAGATTCCCTAAATGCGGCAAGAATTCTGGTGAGAATCAGGTAAAAGTGACCTAGCTTCAGTTGAAGGATGTGATCAGAAGCTGGTGGCTAGCTAAAGAAGCGAGGCTGGAGAAGCCAATCTCTTGAGACAAGTTCTCAAAGAGTTTCTACGAAAGGTTTTCCGTACAATGGCCCAGAAGGAGAGGGAAGAACAGTTCATTAGACTACATCAGAGGAATCGATCCGTAGACCGAATATGCAGCTGAATTCCTGAGACTTAGCCGATTTGCACCATACATGGTGGCTGATGAGGAGAAATGGACCAGCAGATTTCAGCAAGGCCTGAAGATGGACATTCAGATGCTCTTCATACCCCCAACAACTGAAGACATACTCCCAAGTCCTCACCATAACTTGTGACGTAGAACGGGGATTGGAGAAGAACAAAAGCTAGATGCAGAACAAGCCAATGAAGAGACCATTTCCTCATATGGACAGGGAATATCCAATTAACCCCTTGGTGCCCCGCTAGCCAAATGACCACTTCAACTTCCCCCTCAGCAGGCAATATGCAGGTACTGTCGGAAGCACAGACACTCACAACATGACTGCTAGAAGGCAAATGAATTATGTTTAGCGTGTGAGTCCGAAAATCATTTGATAAGAGATTGTCCGTTAAGAAGGATAAGAAATGACACACCAGCACCACCAGTGAGAAGGAACCCAAGGCCTACTAGCAGAGGAACTCCACTTCCTCCCCAGCAATAAGCTTATAGTCAGGCCCAGAAAGGGGCAAGAATTGGAGCAGGTCGAGAGAGAAACCAAGCTTACAATTTGACTGCAAAGGAGGCTGAGTAGTCAGATGAAGTAGTGGTAGGATGTGGTGCCCGATACCCTGAGCAGGAACCCTGAAGATATCATCCGCGAACGTTAACCCCGACTTTTCGTGTCCTGAGTTGATAATCTCTCCATTTCATCTCCACTTTATCATATTGTCATCGTCAACCCTTGACTTTTCTGTGTTCGTCTCCTTATCAAAATTTCGAGGATGAAATTTTTATAAAGTAGGTAGATTGTAACACACTGATCTCGGAATACGTACCCGGATACATGTCCTGATTTTTTGCACGTGTTATTCTATTTCCCTCATTTATTTTTAGTATTTGGCCCGTATTTTGTGGACTCGAGCCCAGCCCTAGACCCGAACTTGAGCCAGCCCGAGCCCTGGATCCTGAACCCGGCAAGTTTTCTTTTTCCTTTTCTTTTTCCTTATTTTCCTTTCTTTCTTTCATTCTCTTTTTCTTTTTATTTTTCCCCATCATTACCTCACCCACTCCACCTACTCCCCTCTCTCCCCTTACTCCACAGCCTCATTCCCCCTCCCCCTTACCCGTACTCTCTCTTCCCATCTCTCTCCATCTCTCTTTCCCTCTCTTATTAATCTCTCTCACTCCCCATCACACTTTCTCCTTGTCACTCTCCTTCTCACTCTCACTTTGTCCCCTCTACTCCTGGCTGGCGGCCAGCCCTCTGGCCACCTGCCCCTACTCCTTGGCCGCCAACCCCAGCCACCCCAACTCCCCCTCCCTTTCTTCCTCCCCGGCCAGCGACAGCCCTCAGCCCCTCCTCTCCTATTCCCCAACCACCAGGTCGAGCCGGTCCTTCTCCCCTCCTCTTCCTCCCCGGTCGCCTGCTCCAGCTTCCCGGCCTTCTCATCTTCTGGTTGAGCCCCCTACCAGCCCAGCAAGTCCCCTCCTCTTCCTCCTTTAGTCGAGCAAGCCCAGCCCCCTGCTTCCTCCACCTCTCTCTCCTCCCCTGGCCATGTGCCACCCCCAGGGGCGCCACCCTCCCCCTGGTTGCAGCATTCTCCCCTTTCTCCTCTCTCATTCTTTCACTTTATGTGTCTCTTTTCTCTCGCTATCGTTTCTCTCTCATTCCCTCTCTCTGGTTCTCTCTTCTCTCTGGTTCTCTTCTCTCTCACTCTCACTCTCATGCGCTCTCTCTCTCTCATGCGCTCTCCCTCTCTTATCACTCTCTCTGGTTCTCTCTCATTATCTCTCTGTTTCTCTCTTCTTGCGCTTTATGCGCTAGCTCCACCAGAGCTCCACCACCGAAGACCATTGTCGTCTTCACCGAGTCCGGTCGTCGACTAGGCGAGTGCTTGTTCTTGTACTCCTCGCGAGTGCTCAACTTGCCCTTAGCCTTTAGGCTTTACTTTAGCCTTCGCGCTTTATTAGCTCCGCCTCGTAGGCGAGCTTAGCGCTCAGTGCTTTACCGCTAGCTTCGCCCGAGCGTGGCTTCGCCGCGAGCGAGCTAAGTGTTCATACGCTAACTTCACCGTGAGCGTTAGCTAAGCGTTGATACGCTAGCTTCGTCGCGAGCATTAGTAGGTGTTCATACCCTAACTTCGCCGTGCGCGTTAGTGCCTAGCGCTGCACGCTAGCTTCGCCAGGAGCCTAGCTCCGTCGTGTACCTAGCGCTTAGCGCTGCGAACTTAGCTCTGCCTATGGCTTAACCTCGCCAGACACGGCCTAGCTACACTCTAGCTTTGATTAGCTCCGCCTGGCTATTTAATAGATTGATTGATTATTATTATTAATATGGTTGTGAAGAGTTTGAAATAGTTATTTGTATTGTTTGGCATGATGTTTTGATTCTTTATTTACTTGTACTGTTGTTACTTTTTCCTATACCATAACATCTGACATGTTACTTGCATGGCTCTTGTATCACATCATATAACACTCCTGTTACCTGAACACGATAGAATGGTGTGTGAAACTAAATGCCACACGGAGCAAAATGACGCGCCACATACGTCGTGGGGGGCACCTCTTGAGTCTGTGGGGATACCTCTAGAGTCTCATATTGTGTCCTCAGTGCACTAGTCATTCAGACCCAGTACCTGATGTATTTAGTAATCCAGCAATGGTAATGTCAGGAGCGTATGCTATTTAATCACTCCCTTGTTCGGATAGTGGTACCCATATGTCATGTTCGGATGAGTTCTGTTAGAGTACGGGCTCCAGTATGGAGTCTATGGACTGCCAGTGGTATGGAACACTGGAAGAGAATGATTAAAATAACAGGCAATATTGATTGTTATTATTGTATAATTAAAGTATATTGCTCGTCGCTTGCATGATACCATGTCTGTGTATATGTGCATGACTGAGTTCACGCCATTATGATCATGTACACGTATGACTGCATGTGCACACCACTTGGCTACATTTTACGCGCTCGTTGGGTTGCTTTCTGACAACCTTGAACCTGCATGTCCAGATCTCGGAACTTGGAACGAAGAGTATCCTTCAGCTGAGGACCAGGCTCCCTTAGAGGAGCAAGTGGATCAGTATTAAATCTTTCCCCACCTGCCATCTCTTGATCAGCTCGCGAGGTTCCCCTTTTTTGCAGCACGTGAGCATTTTTCAGTCTTTTCTTACTGTAAATCATACTTTTGCGCATCCTAGTGATGTAATATTCATATAATATTAAGTCACACTCTGTGATAACTATGTACTTATACTTTCTTCTGTTGGAATGTATGTTACCACCGTGTTTTCGCACTCTGACTCTTGCATGTACTAATGCTTAGCGTACATACGAGAGGTACAGCCCTGTTTATGTATGTCGTAGTTGCGTCCCCGTACCCGCCGGGGCGTTACAGCTATTAGGAGTCGCAACTGTATTTGCCTATAAATAAGAACAGAAAGGACTCATCAACCTTCTAATTTCCATAGTCTGCATCCTTGTTCAAACTTAATAGTTTTTCATCTTGTGATGTTAGCATTAAGAACTTGAAGAAGGAAAATAGACAAATCATCATATAATTTTTAAACATAAATATAAGTTGTGTTTTTTAGTTTCTATTATATAATAAATCAGTACAAGGACTTTTATGTAAAAGTCCTTATATATTATAATAATATATAAGGAGATGAGATGGGATTGATCCATCCATCTAATTCTCCCTAATTCATCTCTAACTCTAACTGTAACTCTGATTATCAAGGTACCAAAGCTACCGATCTTCTAATTAGATAATCCTAACCCTAGGTTCAATTCTAAACCTCTCCTTCCCCGAATTACCAAATCCCTCTTCGATCTTGCAATCGGATGACTGCGCTAGCACCCCGACTCCACCCACTAATGATTATCTCGCCTTTGTCATCCAAATCCGACAGCAACCCCGACTACACCGCTCGAAGCCGACCTCGTCTCCATTCTTCAGGTTCGACAGCGACTCCACTGCTTGACAAAGACCAAGACCTCGTAGCCACCTCCTCCTGCCCCAGATGACCTCGCCGACATCTCGACTTCGATTCAAATCTCATAGCCACCTCGTCCATCCCAAATCAACCTCGTCGTCACCTCTCAACTTTGATCCAACATTGCAGTCATTGTTGTTGCCCTAAATCTAGCCTCGTCTTCACCGCACCTTCATCTTCTACATCTCACCATCATCCGACTCTAATTTGACGCTGGTCTCACTTCTACCTCGTCTTCATGATAACTCGTTCCCCATGCCGACGAGGACTCCTGCCTGTTTTGCTCTGTTAAATTAACAGAGTTAAAAAAATTATTTGTTGTTTCTCCCTGCAGCATACTGGTAAAAATTTGTCTTTAATTTTTTCAGTTGTATGAGATGGTTAATGAAAGGTTTAATGGAAAATGTGTTTTGAGTTGTATGCGTGAGTTTGGAAAGCTGTGTACTTTTGTTTGAAGCTGTGTTTTATGTTAGAAGGAACCTTGAGTTTTGGCTGTAGTGGGTGGTTGGTGGCTGAGAGATGCATGACAAAGCCAGCAGAGCCAAGCTGATTGTTCCATAGTTTATTACTACTAAGATCAGTGATAGGAAGCTGAATGGAGATAAATATTTACAATGGAGGAAGATTGTTGAAATTAATTTAACTATTCGTGGAAAGAAGAGTCCTCTGTACAAGGATCCTCCTAGTTTTAAGACGAATGAGTGAGAGCAAGAGGATGATGCTTTCTTTGGTCAGTTGTTGAAGATCATGGATCTGAAGATACAAGATTTGGTGATGCATACGTCGGTCGTGAAAGAGATGTGGGACTATCTTGAGAAGTTGTATTTGGGAAAGAATAACCTTAATAGGGTTTTTGACATCATTCAGAAGATGTTCAAAAGTAAGAAGGGCAACAAAACCTTATCTCACCATTGTCTCACCACCATGCAGACTTTAACATGGTTTATAAGGAGCTGAAGGTGTTATTTCTCATCTCATAAGATGTGAAGAAGATGCAGAAGCGGTGCTGACTTTCCTAAGGAGTTTGCCATCATAGTATACTCCTACACGTCCACAGGCGATGTGTAGTTTTGCAATTGATTCTCTACCAGAGACATCGATTTTTTTAAAGTGTACTCTCGGAGAAATCACAGAATCCTGCTGGGAATGAGTCGCATGAACGATCAGCTCTAGCCATTCAACAGAGCCAGTTTACAACTCATGATGTTGGTCAAGGAGGAGGTTGTTTTGGCAGTGGAAGAAGAGATTTTGGTCGAGGTCATTTTGGTGGTAAAACTGGAGATTTTAGCCAAGGAAGAGGCTATTTTGGTGGTGACAGAGACTTGAGTCGTTGAGGATGGTTTGGTGGTAGAGGAGATTTTGGTCGTGGAAGAAATGAAAAAGCAAATAATTGGCAACAAGACATGGACCTACTTCACCTATGGGGAGGTTGGACACACAAGAAACAGGTGCCCTAAATTGTACAATAAACCTCCCAAGTTGGTCAATTTGCTCATGTAGCCAATGCATCAGAGGGACATGTTTCCTCAGATTGCAGAAGTGTACTTATGTCAGATGAAGTGTTCAGGAAATACCAAATATTCCAACAATTTCAGGCTACACAGATCACACCGTCTTCATCCACTACTACCTTGACAAAGTCAGATAACCCTACTGAGTGTTTCACTTTCAGAGATCCTAATACTTGAATCATTGACATGTAGATCTGATCACATAACGAGAAGTAAAGGTATTCTGCATGACTTGTCTTCACCTTCATCACCTCCTACAGTAACTTCAGCAAATGGTACTACATCTCGTGTTCAGAGTGTAGGCACCGCTAAGGTTATTGCTTCTTTAACTTTGTTATTTGTCTTTTACATACCCAAGTTTTCATTTAAACTATTATCTATCATTAACACGATCCTTGAATTGTTTGGTGACATTTTTTTCCTGATCATTAGAGAACGATTGGCACAGGACGTGAATATGAAGGTCTGTATGACATGCAGACTGATACAAGTTCGATTGCATATGTTAGCTCTGTTTTTTTTTTTGAGATTTACATCGTCGATTTGATCATCCTACCTTGCAAGTTTTAAAGAAATTAATAAAGTGTCGTCTCTTAAATGTGAGTCATGTCAAATGAGTAAACATCATCGTGTGCCTTATCCATTGAGAGTCAATACGAGAGTAGATCACTCATTTGAACTTGTTCATTCTGATATTTTAGGACTTTGTCCTGATAGTTCAACACTTGGTTTTAAATATTTCATTATCTTTGTGGATGACTTTTCTCATGTGACATGATTATATTTAATGAAAAATTGTTCAGAGACTCCATTTTCAAACTTTCTGTAATGATCGAGAATCAATTTAGTATGTCTATTCATACTTTGCAGACTGATAATGTGAAAAAAATTCTTAGTTCATCTTTTATGAATTTCATGTATAATACTGAAACTAGTAACCAAACCTCTTATCCTTACACTCCACAATAGAATAAGGTGGTTGAATGTAAGAATCGTCACTTACTTGAGGTGACACAAACTTTATTAATTGACATGAATGTTCCCAAACACTATTGGGGGATGCCCTTCTTACAACTTGCTATTTGATTAATTGCATGCCTTTTATAGTTCTTAATGGTCAGAAAACATATTCTGTTTTTTATCCCAAATATGACGTGTTTCCTTTACCTCATAGAATTTTTGGTTGTATACATTTTGTTCATGATCATAGTATCAATCGCACCAAATTGAACCCTAAAGCTTTCATATATGTCTTTTTGGGGCATCCTAGAGGTAAAAAAAAAGGATATAGATGATATTGTCTCACTTTGCATAACTTATGATCTCTACAGATGTTACATTTTTCAAGTCCACACCATACTTTGATAAAGAGACCTCCAAGAGTACGTCAGAACCAGAAGACAATTTCATGTTATTTTTAGAAACTCATCATCTTCATATGTCAATGTGAATCTGATGCCTCAGACATATGGACAGACGTATGCTAGACAATCTAAATCTACTACCGATGTGCCAGTTGTCCCTGTATCTCCGATTATTAACACGATATCAGGTGAGAATGTTGTTATTCTCCCCTTCTATTGATTTTAATTCTTCTGTTCATATTGATTCTCAATCTGATCTTGATATTCCTATTGCTCACCGTTAAGGAAAAATAGTTGCACTCTATATCCACTGCATAACTTCTTATCTTATGCACATCTTTTCATATAATATCGTGCTTTTGTTTCCTCCGTTAATTCTCATCTTATTCCCAAGTCTGTTTCAGATGCCATGTCAAATTCAAGTTGGCGAGCAGCAATGGATAATGAGATGCATGTCTTAGAGCAAAATGGGACATGGAAACTAGTTTCACTTTCAATTGAAAAGAAGGCACTTGGATGTCGTGGGTACATACTGTCAAACTAAACCCTGATGGAACTTTAACTCGTCTTAAGGATCGTTTGGTGGCAAAAGAAAACTCTCAAACATATGGTGTAGATTACAAGGACACATTCTCTCCAGTAGCAAAGATGACTTCAGTCTGATTGCTTATTTCACTTGCTGCTGCACATCGCTAGACTGTTAAGAATGCATTCCTCCATAGCATTCTTGATGAAGTTTATATGCAGCAACCACCTGGGTTTGTTGCTCAGAGGGAGTATGACAAAGTTTGTCGTCTGCAATAGTCATTTTATGGCTTGAAACAATCCCCTTGAGCCTGGTTTCAAAGATTTAGTTTCGTCATTCAGGAGCTTGGTCTTTGTTATTCTTAGGAGGATCACTCGGTTTTCTCTCACATTCAACAGGATATTGTATTCTCTTAGTGGTAAGTGCATGATATTGTGATTACAGGAGATGATATCCAGGGGATTAGTGACCTAAAATCACATTTACAACAGAAGTTTCGGACCAAAGATCTGGGGCCACTACGGTATTTCTGAGGATTGAGGTAGTTAGATCTAAGAAGGAGATCTCACTTTCTCAGCGAAAGTATGCATTGAATATGTTGTCAGAAGTAGGTATGCTCGGGTATAAAGCTGGGGATTACCGATGGACCCAAAGTTGAAGCTATTGTCTAATCAAGGGAGCTCTTGGAAGACCAAGGTATAAGAAACTAGTTGAGAAGCTAAACTATTTGACAATCACTCGACCAGATATTGCATATCTGGTTAATGTTGTGAGACAGTTCATATCAGCTCCACAAACGAGTCATTGGGATGTTGTGGTCAGGATATTACAATATCTGAAAAATACTTCAAGAAGAGAACTTATGTATTCAGATCGCAATCGTAGCCGCATAGCTGGCTTCTCAGAGGAGGATTGGGCAGGTTGTCCAACCGACAGGAGGTCTACTACAAGGTATGTGTCTTTGTTGGAGGGAATCATGTGTCATGGAAAAGTAAAAACAAGCCATTATCTCTAATCAAGTGTGGAGTAAGAATATAAAGCTATGGTTGATCTTACATGTGAGCTCGTGTGGATACAAAATATTCTGACTGAGATGTGTTTTGTGCCCAAGACTCCGATGAGACTATAGTGATAACATGTTGACTAATTACACTGTTCAGAACCCCCTGTTTCATGAGAGAACGAAGCATATTGAAGTAGATTACCATGTGTTATGGAGAAAGTATAATGTTGGTACTATTGAACTAAAGCATGTGCCTTCTGCCAATCAGCTTGCGGATTTATTGACTAAGCCACTTGGGAGATCTCAAGTGCATTTCACTTGTAACCAGTTAGGCATATACGATGTATATGCTCCTGCTTGAGGGAGAGTGTTATGTGATAAACCAGTATAAGGAGGACTTAATTGATCAATCCATCTAGTTCTCCCAATTCATCTCTAACCCTAACACTAACTCTACTTATCAGTTTCTACAAATGATTTTCAATTAAAATATTTCTTCCAAAACTCTGATTACTTAAGTCGTTTAACATATAGTTCATTGCTCTAAAAATAAAGAAATTGAGAAAACGGAAATTGAAATAAGATTGGTGCTTTGTATAGTTCGGATACGATCAGTGCTTTGTATAATGGTATTGGCTGGAGCAGCTCATTGTCACAAGTAATGAGAAGACCATTTGGCGATCCAGCCAGTAAAATAAGGAACAAACATGAATAATGTATTTTTCAATGTAACTAAAACCACCATCTACCAACTTGACTAGAAATACAATATCCCCTGTTTCCATAAAGCCTTGAGTATAAAATTCATTTCAAGACCTATACTACATGAATGGCTTTTAGTGGAGATAATTCAGAATTCCAATAAGGTCTTAGATTGGGAATGGAAAATAAAGATGATCCTAGGCCTCAATTCAATTGTTGGGAAATTTGGAAAATGAGCAACCCTGCGAGATTTTCTAACAGAACTCTCTCCGGATGCAATCGTCTTTCACATCTTAATGCAGATCAAGAGAATTTCAATTCGTAAGCAGCAGCTCCAAAGGTAAACAATCCCCTCTTGATAAACCTACGGTGAGAGTTTGTACGCACTTACTCCTGCTCCCAAAATGCCAAAATCATTATCATTGCTTGAACTAGATCCCCTTAAGTCTATTTCAAACTAAACATTGATGGTTTCATTAAAGCTTCTTGTCTCCATCAAAGAGTGGTGCAATACTGAGAAATCATGTCAGTAGTATCATTTTTGCTTCAATTTTCTTTAATCGAAGAGCACCGCAGGATAAGTTTACATGATGGTTTAGTCCAGTGTTACCTTACCATGTGAACATTTGAACTGATTCTAAAATAGCTGTTAGCATCATAAGGGTACTACTTAACATCCATGGAAGCATTTTCACCTATTTCAGAAGACAGAAGTTCTCCCTAAATGACTGTCAGGCTTTGGTTTTTGCCCATCCACATGGAAAACAATAGCTCAGCAGGTGTTCTGGTTACTGAAGCGATTATGGATCAGCCACTCATCCATTCTTTGCAGTTTTAAAGACAGAACATATGCAATCTATCTGTTTCAGAATCATCTGCCTTGCCTAGAATAAAGAGAAAATGAGGTTCAGTTTTCCTATTAATCTAATTTATTTTTCCAATCGTCTTTCAGGTTGGTGGTCGTGAGGTTAGATACATGTTCCCCTCGGGTGCTACCAATTTCTGATAAAATATGAAAGACTGGCTGGAGTCTAAGAGTAATTCTCACTATAAAAAAGAAGGTTGAAGAACAGAATTAGAATGACATCATAAATTAAAACTTCATCATCTGACTCAAGTTGCCTGAACTGACATGGTGCGCCAGGGACTTAAAAGTTGAGGTTCTCGTTGAATATCAAATCCACCTTGGAAATGACCCACTCAGCATCTTTTACTTCAAGACAGAGAACTTCTCACTAACAAAGTGGATAAAACCTTTGCTCGCCTAGAGGTCTTGATCATTATCGGTTTGGAGGGGGGAAAAATCCTAGATTACAGCAAAGGTTTGGGCAGCCTCCTTAGGCATTTGAGAATGGACTATGGTCAGTACAGAACCCAACAGAAATTTTCTACATGGCAGGACACAGCCTCTTTGAAGGCTTTGAAGATGACATCAAACATGGCAATAGAGTTGGAAGGATGAAGAAAGAAGGGAAGAGAACTATTCACCACAACTCCAAAACCTTTGATTCCTCTGACCAAAGGCATCTTTAGAAGCAGTATAATGGAACAAGTTAATAAGTAGAAACAGGCTTTGACACTTTGGCAAAAACTTTTCTACAATGAGCAAGGGTTATCCATTGTCTACTGGTTAACTCTTAGTGGGACCACTACAAAGAATTCAGATATATTGGTGACGTTTTTATGGGTCAATCATGAATGACAGAGACTCATCATTGTAAAGGGAAGAGTTTTGGACACACATGATATCAAAAAAACTCACCCACAATCTGTCTCCGCTAAACATAAAAGGAACAAAGAAAAGCACTAGCATACATCCACAGGGATATTCGAGTGTCGAGACTATTGATAGTGCTCCTAGACATCTTTAGAATCCCAAAGTCTGCCCCGCGACCGCACCTTCAAATAGGCTAATACTGCCCAAGTAGGCCCACCAGCCCAATAAGATGGTGAGGATCATATAGGGTGGCAATTGGGTCGGGTCGGGTCATATACAGGTTGACCCGTATGCACCTGACCCCAGACCTGACCCGAATATTAAATGGGTCAGAATTAAAAACCCAGACCCAACCCGCAATTATACGGCTCGACCCGCTTGACCCGTTTACGCGACGGCGAGCACAAGATCGGCGACGGTGAGCACGAGATTGGTGACTGTGAGCACGAGATCGACTTCCGTGAGCATGAGATCGGCTACGGTACGCATGAACGCAAGATCGACTTCGGCGCGCACGAGATCGGCGACAGTGAGCACGAGCACAAGATCGACTTCGGCGAGCACGAGATCGACGATGGTGCGCACGAGCACGAGATCGACTTTGACGAGCACGAGATCGGCGATGGTGAGCTCGAGATCGACTTTGGTGATTAGAAGCGCGAGATCAGCAACGGCGACGCGATTTGAGGAAGGGAACGGGAGAGGGAGGAGGGAAGAGAAGGGAGGGAACGGGAGAGGGAGGAGGGAAGAGAAGGGAGATTGGAGACGAAGGAAGAAACGACTAGGCTTTCGTTTGGAGGAGGTTGCAGGTGTGAGAGGAAATGAAATAGTTTTCCAAAAAATGTTAAAAGAACATGTATATGAACGGGTTGTAATCAAGTTAAAGTAAAACCCAGATCCGACCCATTTAACTATCAAGTTAGGCGGATCGACCCGATTATGACCCAAACCAGTATAAACTAAACCCAGACCTGAGGACCTGGCAACTCCGGGTCGGGTTCGGGTAGAGTAAGTGATTGCCACGGTTTTACATCATTTCCATGCTCCTATTTATCTATTTTTTGTACACAAATAATGTTACTTGAGTGTATTTTAGTGGATGTGCAAACAACTTTCGAGGAGAAGCGAGTAGAAAGGCTGATATTGCGCAAAAAAGTTCAACAATAAAGATTGTTAGTTTCTGAACATACTGAGATATTTTGACCATAACTTTTGCTACAGAACTCCAAATGAAGTCATCCAAGTGTCTACGAAAAGAGAATTCAAAAAGCTACAACTTTCATGTAAAAAATTTTTGCGAATTCGGGCATACGACTGCCCTTAACAGTCAAAATAATTCTACTTTTTTTTGCTGAGATGGGGTTGAATGCAATTATGAAAAAAGTCCAGGGGGCAAAATGCAAAGTGTGCAAGCTAAGATTTTTTCTGCGTTTTTTAATTGTGATGGGAATTTATGTTGAAAAGTACTGGCCTATTAAAGGCCAAGTGGGGTTTTTCAGCACGGGATATATATTTTTTAAGTTTTTGATTTTAGGGCTATAATCATTGTGGCTATTGTGCTGAAATTTTTGCAGAAGCTTTTGATTTTTTAAATTTTCTAGGAATTCGTGCAAGAGAAGTGCTTCTCTCTCTTGATTGCGGCTGAGGGCTGGATTTTTTTGGTTTTTTGGATTCTTTTTTATTATTTCTTTTGTGTTTGCGCAATGATGGAATTGAATATTATTTAATAACTTTTGTTTTTCTCTGGCTGGTTCTTTTGTGCTTGCGCAATTGGTAGAGGGGTTGTGTGATGCTTTTTTGAATTTAAATTTATTATTTTTTATTTTCTTAGTGCGATAAAGGCGGCATTTTTGGTGTGTTTGGGCCTTGGTTCTAGGACACATGCGAACAGTCTGGTAACTGGAGCTTTCTCCTCGAATTTTGTGCCAACATCATGGACTTGATAACCTCTCTAGAAATACCCCAAAAATTATTTTATTATTTATTGTAATTACTATTTAATTTTTAATGGTAATTGATAGTTTATTTTATTATTATCTTTGTAGTAGTGTAAGCATTCGCAGCTAAATACTTTCATGCACCTAGGATGATGAACCTAGGCTAATTTCGTGTGGTCAATTAAAATTCTATATCTAGGGCTTTAGTGTTCACATCAAATAATCTAGATCTATTAGGAAATCAATTTCACGTACAGTTAAGGTATTTGACAGATTATGTATTTTAAATTAATGATCCATGCTTAGAGTTTTAACATTTTTCTGCCTTTAATTTAATTAGTTAAATTTTATTCACTCTTTGACGGATTATATAAATGAGAATAATAACATGTGCTTAAATCTGACATCTAGGATTAGTTCCTTATTAGAGACAGACTGATAATCCATAACGCGTTAATAGAGACATGTCTCGATTGACCGCATGAAGAGTAGTTTAGGGGATTCGTCCCTAGGTGCCTGATTCCCTTAGATTTATAAATAGCTCAACAATTAAACAAACATCCAACTTCAACCTTTAGATCAATTTGCCTAATTAATGTTTTTAAACTAAAGAACCACATGTCCCTGAGGATCGACCCTCGAGTGCTACAACTGACTGACCGTACATTTGGGATAATTAAGACAGCGATAGTAAAATCTCCATCAGTGAGCGGGTCGGGTCAGAATTGCCACCCCTAGGATCAAATGAACCCTCAACATTATTGAATGCACGACATGATGATATATGCAAATTTAAGTAATTTCTTTAACTCACATAGTTAGCCATTAAGCCATATTAAATTTGAAGAACTTCTTTTTAAAAATAATAAATTTTTTTTGCCTCATAAAATAAATCCCACAACATGTTAAAAATGGTGCAGGTGTGTATTGATAAATAAGCAATATAAAAATCGTCCATTCTATATAAAGGAAGTTACAGAAGAAAGAAAATTTGTATTGTCCAGAAAGACTAGGTTCTGTCATTTCTTATGTGACAACAATCATCTAAACAAACTAACACTGAATGAAACTAACATAATTTACTTGCATTTCAATTTTTCATGTGACCATTAAGATTGTCCAAAACAAAAGTGACAGCCATTTTTAAAACCACTTCCTATCTCTTCATATAAAAATGATCAGTATGTAAAATATTTCAAAGTTATTGAAAGGTGATGACCTAAAGAACAAATGACTATAAACTTTGACAAAAAAAATATTTGGAATCTGCCATTTGTTTATACACGACCACAACTGCCATAGGAAAATATTACCTTATCAATAACATTTTGATATCTCTGCCAAAGTTTATTTAATACTGCCTCCTCACCAGTATTACTGAGAAAAAAGCAAAGAACAAAGAGTTGTTAGAGGATCAAGCTCACAACCACATAATGACAAAAAAGTTCAAATAAGGTTATGTCTGTCTTTCAATTTGTTAGATTGAATTTAGTAAGATTTGAAAAACGTTACTCTACATGCAGTGTGAAGATTTGTGATTTTGACATACAAAAAACAAGTTGTCAGCAAGTTACCAGGTTTTGATAAGAAAAATAATAATCAAATCGTGAGACCGATGACAGCATTATAAAGAATAAAATCATCCGATCAATTAGTATCAACGAATTTGATGCAATTCACTCAACACAAGTCACAAAGTCTGTACACAGAGTAGAAGGAACCCTGTCAACTTTTTAACTTCATAAATGCCATTTTCAATCTCTTGTAGTTTGCGCAGCAAAGAAAAATCAATGTTCAGGTCTTGTTTATGCCAAATATGACATGCTTCGATCTACTTTGAATCAGCTTAACCTCTTTGCAGGGCTTTCATCCTAGTAGCCCCTACAACATATGAATTTTATAGCATTAATCCACTCTGAATTATCTGGTGGATTTGGTCATTTGTTTAGCCACTTTGCCCGAATCCTCCTTGTAGTCAATTATTAGCCCATTTAAAATGAAACAAACATGTTAGAAGTTATAACTCTCAGAAAGATGATAAAAGATGCTGGACTAAATAAAAGCTATTAAGGTTTGAAAATAATTTCTTACAGAAACTTAATTACTATCATCATGTCTAAAAGACTGCTGCTTAAATTTTTCATAAAAAGGAAAAAGAATATATAAATCATCAATTTGCATCATACAATTTAACTTGGTAAGTTAGATGTTAAACTTCAAAAAGAAAATACACCATCATAGCTTGTAAATTTGCAGATATGCTGGATAAGAGAAGGAACGGAAGATAAAAATTTTTGGGAGGGAAAAAGATAAATGACCCTTGAGTTTTGAAGAAAATAGAGTGCCCAACCTAAATAAGTTAGGAATGTGACTATGAATGATCAAATGCTATCCTAATTAATAAGTTATACTACCATTTTCTGAATAAGTTTTTGTTTAAACTAATTTGTCCAAATTATGAAAGGCAATTGATTAGTTTAGGCATACTACCAATCCACATCTACTATCATATTTTGAATAAGTTTTTGTTTAACTAATTTGTCAAAATTATGAAAGGCAAGTAATTAGTTGAGGACCATGAGGCATACTACAAACCCATATCTTGGATAAGGACGTATTTTAAATAATCAGTTTGAATCATGAAGGGCAAATGTTTTCCCAAATCAGCTATAGGAGCAAGTATTTTTCTGAAACATGTCAATGGTCGTAAATAGAATAGCCATTCCTGCAATAAAATACTGACATATGGTCTGCAATAGGGAAAGAATTTGAATTTCTTTTTTTCCCCTTGGTTGGTTTTAAGTTCTTTTTCCTCTCTTTTTTCCTTTTTTTTTTTTTTTTGGGGAAGGGGGGTTGGGAGGTTTGGCATGAGGGACTCCACTTTGGTTTTATCCTGAATGGCGGTTGCTTCACAAATTAATTACTTCAGTCTTAGACTTCATCTTTTGGAGCTCTCGTCAATAACATGAATGCATGTTGCCTGTTAACAGGATCAAATTCTATCAACAATGACCTACTCTTATGCTATTAGACAATTTTAACTGTTTAAGAGCCATTAGGCAAGTAATCTACTCAGCACAGCTAAGAGCTAACTGCCTTCTCCAAGTATATTTAATAGCCTCACGATACATGCCACAAGATGTATTCAGTACTTATCTTAATAAATGACTCTAATGCCAAATACGGGCTCATTTAATTACTATCAATGACATCATCTCTCTACATGGCTTTGTAGCTACATGTCTAGTTCAGTGAAAGTTAGCTTCATCTATATCGACTTCAGTTGGCTCCCGACAACTTTCTGTCATAACTCTCACCTCGGCCTCTAGTTCTCCAATTAATAAGATCATATTTTAAAGGGTACCTTGACTGACAAAACAAATAAGTAGCCATTTATTTCAATTGATGCCCTTGTGATCTCCATCAGTAACCTCCAGTCATGTTTTGCATCCATGTTTCCCAATTCGGCACTAGTTACTTTCAGTTAGTTAATTACAGTGTTTTCCAAGTTGCCCGTGCCCTTGTGTAGTGTTGTTAACAGTAGCATTATACCTCCTCATTTTGTCGCACCAAATGTCCTCCTATTGTGGTTACAACTGCTCGTCCATGGTTCAGAATCCTCAAGCACAAGTCTGGGTGATAAATTTAGCCGATTGGCTACTCGTTGCCCTGAGGTCAATAGAAATTTGACTACTCATTGTGACAGAGAAGGCACCATGCTTTGAGTTAGCAGTTTGACTTACTCTAACTGAGGTGAAAAGCAAATCTCCATAGCAATATTACTGGTATTTTGGTGTATGCTATTCACTCCACTAATCTTCATTGTCTGGAATCAGTCTAGGAGGACCAAAGAGGTTGCTCTCTCATTGCCATAGAAGAATTGTAACTAGTAGCTAGATTTCATGACCTACCAATAGAAATTCAGCTCCAATGAAGAGTGACAGCACCAGGTTGACAATCCCCAAAAAAAGATTATTCAAGATTTCATGGCAGGACGCACTCATTCCAGAAGTCGTCTTAGAAGCTCATCTCCAACTAAAGAAGCTGACGTCAACAGTCCAGAGCAAAATTTGTTCAAACATTTCATGGAGCCTTCTAGACTCAAGATCCATATCAAACTCCACTGCCATGGGAGGAGTACTTGGTAAAGTCATTGAAAGGTTAGCTCCTAACTATCCAGTATCACTTGTAATTGATGAGCTACATTCTTTGCAAATCTCCATCTTCAGCTCCTCAGTGGTTCACATGGTAAATAATTTTATTAACCCCTCTCCACATATATAAATTGGGAAGAAGCTTGAATGTCCAAAGGCAGCATACTGGTGTACTTAATCGAATTAACATATAGCATGTCTGACTCATTTGTGAATTTCCCTCTGATATAGTATTTGCTTCATTTTTCTTATTGCACAACATTTATATTCATTACTACAGGCAGGCACTTGAATTCTAACCCAAGTTGTGTCCTACTGTCTGCAGCTCTTACTCGCTATTTCTCAAAACTCTTTTAAGCTTAAATTGTTAACATCACTTTGAAGAGCAAGTTCCCTCGTTTATTCAGAAAAATATATATAAGCATGACTTTTATACTAAAAATTGGTACCTGAATCGAATTTTTGCAGAAGGAGCGGATAACTTGTCTACATGGCCCCAGTGGCCACCGTCGCCGGCTTGGCCGCTGGTTGACCTCCGGAGGAGATCGGCGACGCCCTTGACGATATTCATTACTCGCGGTGCATCTGCACTTTCACAGCACTAGACTATACGCAATCAATCATCTTTTTATGCTTGAAATTTTAGCTGCAAGCAGAAATCAAAGATAATCAATCGATGCACAAATAGAGCAGAAATACTCAATCAAATGCAATGATGTCAATTCCGAATTACTGCTCCGGAACTGTTTCATTCATGATTATACTCGAATCGAGAGAGGGGAATAAAAATCGTACCTTTTGGAATCGAAATCGAGAAGCTCCAAAGATCCGAGATCTGTTCTTCGTTATTTGATTCTTTCGTGATCAAGCAGCAACGTCACTGGCCGGGATTAGATCGGAGAAAAGGGGCTAAAAAGGGAGGGGGGAGAGAGAGCAGCTTAAAGCAAGGCTTGTTATTAAAATAATCTTTTCTCTTTACTCCAATTACGAAGTTGCCCCTTAATGTCGGTGTCTTAAAGTTATTATTGAGAGTATATAATACTAGTATACCGCCGGTAGCTCTGGGAAAATGATCGATCGGTCCCCAACGAGCGACGAAAATATGAAGGAGAGGAAGAAGCAGAGGGAGGTGAGAGAGAGAAGAAAAAGAATCTCTCTCGCGAATGAAGATGGATGGACAAAATTTTTATAGAAGTCACGGGAGAAAATTTTCCTTCAGTTGGTTTTGAATATAATTCCTTCTTCCTAAAATACGCTGGAACGGAGCCGCGACGAGAGTCGCCGATACATATACGTAAGAAAAATATCTCACGTATACACGCTGAGCCTTAAGTAATCCGAATAAACTATATGAATCTGCTAAAATGAATAATGATCAATGCAATAACATATATAGATGTCCACACATGATATCATATGAAATAAGAAATGAAATAACAACTGGTAATGATATATAATCAAGGAAGCTAAAGAAATAACATGAATTAAAAGGCAGACAAGAACACCATAATAGGTAGAGAGAAACTCCAACTCCTCGCAACATATACGATCTCACCGAACACCTGAACAATAGAATAAAGCATCAAATATTTGGACGTGCAAATTCAGATTGATCAGAAAGCGACCCAGTGAGTGTGTAAAAAAAAAAAAAAAAAAAGATGCTCGTGCATATAAACAGTGGTACATAATCATAACATGATAAACGGTGAACAAAAAATAACTGAATAATAACATGGATAAGTCAGTAAGTAAAAGAATACCACTGATAAGACCAATAACCGGTGTCAATATGCGTAGTAACCTAGCATATGTCACTAGTGTGGTTGGTTATTATAAACCTAACTAATGTAGTACTTAGTTGTGTCCAATAGCACAGTCGTTTTTTCACATATCAAATAAGATTATCGTTGTTGTAACTTCCTGTCAATGTAGTGCATGCGTTTTGAAAGAGTACCGTGCACACGGTCTAACACCCCTGACGCTAAATCAGGACAAGTCCCAAGGCTCTAATAACTGAAGACCACAGCCCCGCACGAAAAGACAACCAGTATGGCGTCGTAATCCGGGCATAGCCCTAACAACTGAATAATTAGGTAGCCAGTACTGTTGGCCCAGAGGCCTTCCACTCTAATTTTGATGATGATTAACTCATGTAGTTATGCTTACTAATAATATTGTGATGTTTAGTTTCATATCCTTAACCAAGATATTAGTAGGTGATTAGCTTCAACAAAGGTGTTTTGGAGCTTCTCTGTAACACCCCATTCCCAGTATACGTGCACAGTTACGTATCCTGATTTTGGTGCATTTTATTCTTATTATTTTATTTATTTTATTTTATTTTCTGCTATTTAAATACTTACTCATATAGCTGTACTGCATGATTTGATCTGTTTGGTATTCAGATTTGACTAATTTTAGTTTCAAATATTATTTTTTTAATATTCTAGGTTTTTCATGATTTTCTGAAATTTTTCGGAATTAAATTGTAGATCTTCAAAACCGGTGTCGACCAGTATCACTGGTTGATTCCAGGAATTTTAATTTACAATTGGAATCAAATTTCCGGATTCTGCTTTCACATTCCTTCTTAGAATTATGTTTTCTTCCTTTGGGCATTTTCTGCGAATTTTCAGATTTTATCAAAAATCCAGCTTACCAGGTGTAGACACCGATCCCAATATATTCCAGGATTTTTATTTTAAAAATGAGATAGAATTTATGGAAACCGATTTCACCAAAAGTCATTTCATAATATTTATGATTTTTGTGAATTTTTGGATAGCTTTCCGGGATACTTCAATTTTTGGTCATTCCTGGAGTTTTCGGTATTTTCCCAGATACCGAGAATTTATCCAAGTTTTCCACTTATCTCTTTTTTCCATTTTTCTCTCTCCTTCCTCAAACGCAGCTTCACCAGCTGGGTTCATCATTAATGCAGCCACCCTCTCCATGCTGCATTAAATGCTTATGGGCTGATTCAACTCAAGTCCAATCACCCATGCCTTGTCCTTTTCTTTTGAAACGCAGCCTCCTTGCGTTTTCCTCTGGACACAGCCTTGAGCTCCCGCGTTTGGCTCTTTAAATGGCCTAAACGCAGCCTTGGGACTTTGCAAACGCAGCACTCATTGGAGGGAAAGTGATGATGGCTTGTTATTATATTACTTTCCCCTTCTATATATATGCACTCCCATCTTCTCTCTCATTATTTTCCTTCATCCTTTTTGTTCCTGCAAGCTCCAACAGCAAGCTCACCACCACCAAGCCCCTTTGGCCGGCCATCACAACTACTCACCATCTCCATTTTTCCATCACCAATTCCTCCACCTTCTTCTCCTCCTTCTCCTTCACCATTTCCAAACAACTAACTCCATCTTCTTCAATCTCTTTCACCAAGAGATACCAAAAGAACCCATCACCTCCACAAAACTTCATCACCATCTCCACCACCACCTGCACCACCGTAGCCTCCACCAAGCATACCACCTTCACCTCCTCGTCGACCTCTTTCTAACGGACTATACATTCGTCCCCCGCAACAACGTTTGCAAAATCCCGATTTGGCGTGGTGAACTAGACTTGCACCTCCATCTTCTCCAAACTACCACAACCTCTTTCCTTCACTTGTGAGGACCGGCCACTCCTCTTGGATTGGGGCCGAGCTTCTCTGCGTCGAACGCATCACAGGATCAGTTTTAGGCGAGTAATTCTACTCGCCAAGACTTGGATATTATTTCATATTTGTTAAGAAAAACGCACCAGTTTCCTAAAAACGCACCAGTTTCCTAAAAACGCACCAGTTTGCTGAAAAACGCACCAGTTTCCTAAAAACGCACCAGTTTCCTAAAAACGCACCAGTTTCCTAAAAACGCACCAGTTTCCTGAAAACGCACCAGTTTGCTGAAAACGCACCAGTTTCCTAAAAACGCACCAGTTTCCTAAAAACGCGCCAGTTTGCTGAAAACGCGCCAGTTTCCTAAAAACGCACCAGTTTCCTAAAAACGCACCAGTTTCCTGAAAACGCACCAGTTTTCTGAAAACGCACCACTTTCCTGAAAACGCACCACTTTTCTGAAAACGCACCACTTTTCTGAAAACGCACCACTTTCTTGAAACGTGCCACTTTTTGAGACGCGACCCAACCGAACGCAGCCTTCTTAAGTCGATTTGACCCTTTACTATAGTCGACTAACTCCTTCTCTAAGTCGACTAATTTCTCTCCCTAGTCGACTAATCTTGATTAATTGTTATGGTTAATTACTTCTTTGATTTTGAACATTATCTTTGGGTCATTTATTATATTGCTATTTGCAAGACTTGTCACTTGATGAATATCACCTCTTATCATGCTATCTATTAACATAAGGCATGATACACTTGACCTTCATAATTATCACGATAACGGGAATGATAACCGGACTTCATGATTTGCAAACTTGATTACTTGATAGTACGAACTAGTACTCCTGATATACCTGTACTCCTGACATGTTCCTGCTCATTCCCGAAATCTGATAATTATTTAATATACCATAAAATAAGACAACTTGCATTGGGTCGGGGGAAACATGCGGCTATCAATATGTGTTCGTGTTTACAGTGGCATTAGGTATGTTGTGCAACTAAATTTCCGGTCTGACCTGTGGGCCTCCAGGCGACCGAGGGGAGTGCTGGCTCCCTCCTTCCTGGTACCATCATGATAAGGGCATACAATAAGTCCCTCCTGTTAGCCTAGCGGCAGGTTCCGTCCACCAAGCAACGGAACATCCTGGGCCGTGGTCCCGGGTATGCACGGGACCCACTGTAAACATAGTTCGTTGATACCCCCGCTGGTTTCCAATAACAACCTTGCTTTACTCGGATATGGATCTATGTGTGCTGGGACGCTAGTTCACATAGCTAGATATCAGGGTAAGACGAGTAATAATAATAATAATAAAGACGCTAATTGTGGGTGTTGTATGCGCTTGGATTACGGTGACATGAGATAAAGGTATATAGATGAGGGTTTCCTTGTTTGGATTATTCCCTCGAAGTACTAGTCTCATGAGGTCGTAACTTGAGCTTATACAATGCCTTTCGTTTATAACATGTCGTACTTCTTTTACTTGCTGGCTGAATTCTCATGATATTGTACCAACTTTCATGTTCATGTTTCTGTTGCCACTCGGCTGTTACCTGCTCTACTTGTTGGGAGGTCCTGACTCCCTTGAATTTGTATGTTCAGGTTCCGAACCTTGGATCGAGGTGGAACCTTCTGTGGAGGACCAGGCTTTCCTTTCCGAGCAGGCTGATTAGTCTCGGTTGCTGTCATCCCAGACTTTCCTTTTGGCTCGCGGGACCTTTCTTCAGCTTGTGAGCATCTTTGCAATTATCTTGTAAATCGTACTTTTGAGTTTGGCTGTGATATATGATGCATGCGATATGTAAATATATGTCACATTCTGTGATAACCTTGTACCTTGTACTTCTTATGTTGGCATATGAAAGGACGCTACGCTTTGTCGTACTCTGGTCCTTGCTTGTACTGATGCTTAACGTATATACGTGAGGGTATTTCCGACCTGCGTATGTACGTCGCAGTGACGTCCCCGTACCCGCAGGACCGGGGCGTTACATTCTCACATGGTGATTCAAGAGCCCGAGCATTAAGATCATATATAGCACTCGTTGGAGTCAAGCTCGGTGGATCACGGTTTGGATCGAGTCGGCTTGAAGACGGAGTTCGTCAAGTAGACTTCGGTACATAGTTTAGATTATGTTTTTAGATCCATTTGTAAAAACTAGATAGTGTGATATGCTCAAGTTCACAACACACACACTTGTTTAAGTTTTCATGTTTATTAGTTTTCGGTTTTTGGTTTAACCGATCTTGGTTTTCATGAATAGATAGTATCAATACAAGTTTACATGATTTAATGTATATTAGATTTGTTCTATATACATGTATGCTTCATATCTTAGACAAACTTATTTTGATATGCCTATTCATGGGTTTGGAGTTTAGTGTTTTAACAAAACATATTTTCGGATTTAAATATCAAAAACATTGATATATATCTATTTCATGTATATTGGTTTATATCCATATACTACATGCCTAAAAGTTGTTCAATATCATGTTTTTGTGTTTGGATGAGTTTTGAACAAAACGAATTTTCAATTCAAAAATTCAAGTTTTAGAAAATACAGATTTTGGTTTTTGGCAAAATTTCTAAGTCACAAAAATGGTTCAAATTGTTTGAAATATGTGTTGAAATTTTTCACACATGTTTGTATATCAAAGTATTATGCTGAACTTATTTTTGTGGATTTTTAGAGATTTTATGGGATTTATTTGAGAATTAAAAATCCAATTTTTCAGTCCCTCAAATGTTTTTGCCAGGCTTTGGCAGTCGACCGGACCGGTCGACCGTACCAGTAGCCCGTCGACCGGACCGGTCGACCGGACGTGCACGAGACGTGCACAAAAGCCATTGGGTTTGGCCGGTTGACCGGGCGGTCGACCGACTGAAGTCCCCTTACTTTCGGGTAAGGGCGGTCGACCGTTTCGGTCGACCGGTGGTTGGCAACGATCAAAATTCGACCGTTGGCTGGTCGACCGGCCGGTCGACCGGATGGTCAAATCTGACCATATTTGCAGCCAACGGCTAGTTTTTTAAAGAGGCTATAAAAACCCCATTTGAGAGAGGTTTTCTTCGAGAATTTTCAGAGCAAAAATTTACATCTTCTAGTAAGTTTTTAAAGAGTTTTTAGTGCTTAAAGATTTGATCTTCATCTTGTTTTTAAAGGGTTGGAAAATCATTTGAAAAGAAAATTCTTTGGGAATTGTTTTGATCTTCACTTTCAATTCTATCTAAAGTTTTCCCTAAAGTTTTTCTTTGAGTTTTTGATTTTCAAACTCTTGTTTTCCACACTTGAGTTATATCATTCTATCCTATCTATAGGATCTTTTATTTGTGAAAAAATTGGTTTGTGGTTGAGATATACCACCAAGTTGTAAACCCTTATCATTGCTTGGCTTTGTGCCTTTCCTTTTTAGTGTAGAGGAGGTTGTGCAATTGGGTTGTATCCCTCAAGTGTGAGGTGATCCTTGTTTGGCTTTTGTGCTTATCCCTCTTTTGTGAGGTAGATATTGTTGTGGCTTTGTGCCTAACCTCTAAGTGTAGAGGTTGTTTTGGTTGTGAGAAGAGTTGTGTACTCCATATTGTATTTGCCCCAAATCCTCAATGGAGGTTCCCTGTGTGGGAGTCCTGTGTGGACAAGTTAGTGGATTGGAAATCCTTATGGGTGAAGGCGGGGACGTAGAGCTGGGTGCTTGAACCTCGAAACAAATCTCGTTGTTTGCGTTTGATCCATTATCTCTCTTTATATTGTGCCTTGCATCATTTATATTGTCATACATTCATTATATGCTTGGCTTGTTTGTGTGTGCCTCACTTGTGCTTAACCACGAGAGCTTCATATAGCGCCTCAACTCTTATTCAGAGGAATCAAGAGGAGTTAGTCCAGAGCCCTTCACCGGGAATTCGGCTACACTCGTTGGTTGCATTAAGTGTTGATTGCAATTAAGTTTTAATTTTCGCATTTAGTTCACTAGATTAGCTGTACACCTATTCACCCCCCCTCTAGGTGTACCTTCAATTGGTATCAGAGCCTACGCTCCTGATATTTGGTTTAACCACCTAGGAGTGTGATCTTGGTTAGCTAATCTATCATTTGCATTTACACATTTATATTGTTTACACACACTCATGGATTGCTTGTCACCTCCCATGTTTGATGCCTCCAACATTGACATGTGAAAATTTAGGATGTCCATGTATTTGAAAACCCTAGGCTTGCATGTTTTCCTTGCCGCTACCAAGAAATCCTATCTTGGTAATAGCAAACATATAGAGGCCAATGCACAAGCCCTTGAGGCACCTAGAAGCACGCTTAATAAAGAATATTTGTACTTAGTTTCTAACTGTGATTCCGCCTTTGCAGTGTGGAACACGTTGACCTCCTCCAAGCTTCAATTGCCAATCAACCGGAGGATGAATCTAGTGGAGAATCCGAGCAACAATGCTACATGGTCCAAGGGAATGACTCCCTTAAGGTATACTCGGAAACTCAATTAGATAGTGATGATGCTAGTTCTTCATGTAATGACTATGTTGATCCAAATGATTTAAATGAAGAACATTCTATTGTGTGTGAAAAATTGCTAGAAAAGTATAATCTTTTAAAAAGAAGACTTTTGCTTTGAATAAAGAAAATGAAAATTTGTCTTCTAGACTTGATTTAGTTTTATAAGAGAAGGAAGAGATTTCTAGTGAACGTGACTCACTTAAATCTCAACTAGACCTTGCCCTAAAGGAAAATGAATTTTTGAAATCTAAAATGATTGTAATGAAGTTTTTAAGAAAAATAAAGCTATAACTTCAAAGCTTGATTTTGTTTTAAAAGAGAATGAATATTTGAAAAGCAAATTACTTCTATTTCAAAGGAATTAGAAATTGTTTTAAATAAAAACGTTTCTTTGAAAAATGATTTAGATTCTCATGTTTGCCATGCTAGTGTAGCTTCACCTAAGTTACCTATTGCATGCTCCACTTTATCTTCAAGTATTAAAAATAATATAAATGTTTTGAAGAAGAGTGTGGATTGTTTGGGCTCCACTTTGAGCCATTGTGCCATGAACCACTCACGTTTGGAATCTATATTTCGAAAGAAACAAGTTCCATCTTTACATGCACACCAACCACGGCATACACATGCTCCTCACGGACATACTTATAACACGATGTATACTCATGTGTACACATGTACGCATGACGTAAGGGCCACCTTGCTAAATTTTGTTATGATCGTTTAAATGATTCTAATTTAGCAAATAAGTTTGTTTGGGTTAGGAAAGGAACTAACCCCCCTGGATCCAAAAGAGTGTGGGTACCAAAGACCACCCCTATTGTTTTTGATGTAGGTGTGGGCTCTCGCATGACGTGAGAGCGATGGTGCCTTGAGGTAGATGCGTTCCGAGCTTAAAGAGGACAATTTGGATGCATCACTTTCAAGGGGAGTTTGGTGGGAGGACCACCTTGTTTTTGGAGACTTGAAGAGTTGCCTTCATCGGTTTTGGTATCGATCTCTAACTCCCATTTATATTTACATGCTTTCCACATTATTGAGTTTTAGCATGTTTTAATTAGTATGTTAAATGTCATGATTATTAGATCATTGACATGCATGTATAGCATTTGAGATCACCCATGTTTATATGGACTCATATGTTGTGTTCTCACCATTGTTTAGCTATTATGTATATCATAGTTCTAATGCTTGTGCATTTACATCGTATTTATATTTATCATGTTGGTTTATGTCTCATTTTATGCTTCATGATTTGATTACATGTTTGGATGTTAGTTTTTATTAAAACTAGGATATATACTTGTATAACTAGTGAGCCACAAATAGACCATTATATGTTTGTACTTGAACGATCATTTGTACTCATTACATGTACTAGTATAGTCTAGTTTTGATGATTCATACATTTGACTTGTATTCCCATTTTGTACATGTTTTTCATGTTTGTGTTTTAACTTCATGTATATATCCATCTTGTCTAAATTATTAGTTATATATATACATTCCTTGAGCCACTTGCCTTCATGCATATACTTTTGTGGACTCATTATGTTTGGATATGTATGTATACTTTAGTTTGTACATGACATACATATACCTTGAAGATTAAATCGTTTTGATGATTTTCATGTTCTAAAGAATTTTGAGCTTAATTGACTATTTTCATGATAATGTGTTTCACATAACTTGTACACTCACTTCATTTAAATGTTTTCTCATGATTTTGTTTTCATGAGTACAATTTGTGCTTTATAGACCATTGAGTGTTTAATGATCATGTGTTTTACATGTTTTTCATGAAATATATTTTTATTTTATTCCTTACCTGAAGGATTTCGTACTAGTTTACAAATTTTTCATATAACTAGTTCGTATTCTTCATATGGTAGAGTTTTTAAACATACTTTATCTTCAAACCTATTTTTGAAAACCCCTACCTATTTTAAGGGCGGTTGGTTGGGCGACTGTAACGCCCCGATCCGGCGGGTACGGAGACGTTACTGCGACGTATATATGCAGGTCAGAAATACCCTCACGTATATACGCTAAGCATCAGTACAGGCAAGAATCAGAGTACGAAAGCAAGTGGTGCATTATACATTCCAACACATGATTACAATTACAGGGTTATCACCAGATGTGACAAATATTACAAGAATATTACATCACCAATATGGCGCAATTGCGAGAATACAAGGTGATAAGCATGAATAGTACAAATGGAGGCTCAGAGTCATAACATGAAAACTCTAGAGCTGAGCAGGGGGCTTGGAAGGATGGGGCTCTGGACGGTCTATTGGAGATCCACGCTACCGCTGTGCCACTCTGATCAGCAACTAGGAGAATCCACATGCTCCAAGCTCCAAAACCTGGACATGAGGATCCAGAGGAGTCAGAACTCCCCGGCGAGTGGTGATGCGAAAGCCAGATGGCGAGCATAGGTAAGCACACGTGTATCAATAAATCTGAATCATAACATGCATTGAAAATCGTGTCATGGGCACAAGCATGCAGGGGCAAGTAGATATACAGCATATGATATCAAGCAGGAAGACTTATAGTATGATCAGATAAGAGCCGGAGACAGGCGGGATAGAATACAAGTAGAAGGCAGGATATGAACAGGTATAGTATAATAATCATAAAATCGGAAATCCGAAGTAAAATCCGATACAAGCAAACATGGCAAGGCATACTACAGATTCATAACTGGCATTTTTTATTTTTATTATTACTCGTCTTACCCTGATGTCTAGATATGTGAACTAGCGTCCCAGCGCACATATATCCACATCTGAGTAAAACAAGGTTGTTATTGGAAACCAACGGGGGTATCAACGAACAATGTTTACAGTGGGTCCCGTACATGCCCGGGACCACGGTCCAGGACGTTCTATTGCTGGTGTACAGAACCGGCCGCAAGGCCTACAGGAGGGTCTTATAGAATGCCCTTATCAAGATGGTACCAGGAAGGAGGGAGCCAGCACTCCCCTCGGTCGCCTGGAGGCCCACAGGTCAGACCGGAGGTTTTAGTTGTACAACATACCTAGTACCACTGTAAACACGAACATATATTGATAGCCGCAAGTTTCCCCCGACCCGATGCAAGTTGTTCCTTTTTATGATTTATTATGTAGTTATCAATTTACGGGAATAGCGGGTGCAAGACATGATCAGGAATTCAGGAGTACATGAGTACTATAGATTCAGGTCACTGTATATATAATAAAAGATAACAAGTATAGTATTCCCGTAAATGTGATAATCACAGGTCAAGTATTAATATGTTAGAAGGCAGGTGATAAGTCATATCATAGCAGGATGCAAGTGTTAAGTAGAAGCAAGTCGGGTGTCAGGTGATGTCACATCTGTTGTTAAGTGATACGGATAGGTGTCAGGTATTAGCATGTCAAGTGTTAACATATCAAACATGTACTTGGAAAGTGATAAAGTAATAGCTGAGCACAATCAAGCAGAGCTGAGCAAGCTGGAATGAAGCTAATGTACAACACTAAATGCTATCACGTTCGGCGTGGTTACCGCTCGCAACGTAGCTAGACACACGTGTCGCAGTAAGCGTAAGAACGCTATACTACCGCTCACGGGAAGCCATGCTCACGAGGTAACTATGCTAGAACGGAGCAAGCGGTAAAATGTTGACGCTAGGTCCGCCTACCAGGCGTAGCATATAGAGAAAGTCTAGAGGACTTTAAACCTCAAAGGTTGTACCCAGAGGTTAGGGTACCTGCAGAGAAGGTGTTAGTTCCAGATACAAATACATAAGACAACCAAGTCGATTCAACGAAGCGGGAAGGTCAAGAGGAAAGCGAGAATACTCGCCTAAGTCTTTAGAAAACACAGTGAAATCCCCGATCTTCGGAATTTAGGTAACCAACACGTTAACGCGTTAAAGGGAAAGTGATAGAGAGAGGAGAAAATCAAGAGAGAGAAAGAGAATGAGAGAGAGAGGAGAGAGAAAGTGAGAGCTAGAGAGAGAAGTCCATGGAGAGAGAGTGTACAGAGAGAGAGTATGTATAGGGGGACGCGGGTTTGAGAGTGAGACGCGGGGGTCGCAGACGCGGGAGTTGCGTCGCGTAGATGCCACAAGCGCGAGGTTCGAGACCTGCGTTTAAGCTATAACACGAGAAGAACGCGGACGCGGGTGTGGGTTCCGCGTCGCGTTAACACGAGAAGAACACAGACGCGAGCATGAGCTCCGTGTTGTGTTGACACGAGAAGGACACAGATGCGGGCATGGGCTCCGCGTTGCGTTGATACAAGAACGCGAAGGCCGCGTTATACAAATGTCAAGAACGCGAAGATCGCGTTAAGGAATTGCCTAGACGCGAGGTGAACTCCGCGTTTAGCAATTAACAGAGAAAAAGAGAGAGACAGGGAGATGAGAAAATGAGAGACGCATGGATGGGGGGAGGGAGGGGCGCAGGTTTTGAGAAAAAAGGGGAAGACGCAAGGATGAGGGAAAAACAGAGAATGAAAGAAAAAGGAAAGGAAAAAGAAAAGAAAGAAAGAAAGAAGGAAGGAAAGAATGAAAGAAGGAAGGAATGAAAAGGGAAAGGGAGGATGGTAGCCGGCCATGGCCGGTGGTCGCCGGCGCGGCCGGAGGTGGCCGGAGACGGCCGGAATCCGGTAGCCCAAGCCCAAGCCCAAGCAAATTGTGGGGGTGCAAGTGTAGTTCATTTGGAAAATTTGGAGTTTTTGAAAATGGTGTTTCGGAGAACGAAGCTATACCCCGTTGGAAAGAGTACGCCGAGAAGGAGAGGATGGCGTGATTGGTGGTGGCTAAGATGGTGTAGGTGGTGGTGAAAATGGTGGTGAAGTTTTGAAGGTTGATGGGTTCATGATGGAGAAAAAAGAGGAATATGGTGGTATTGTTGTTGTTTGTTGTAGCTAGAATGGAGAAGGAGATGGAGGGAATGATGGAGGAGTTGGTGGCGGAGATGGTGGTGGAGTTGGAGGGTGGAATGGTGGTGGAGAAATGGGAGAAGGTGGCCGGCCATGGGAAGGCAAGGGGCTGTTTTATGGGCTGCCATTTCGTTGCTGTTGGAGATGAAGAAGAAAAGAAAGAAAATGAAAGAGAGAGAAAGCAGTGGGGTATATATATAAGGGATTGTTTAGATTATTACAAGTGTGCCAATGCCATATCTTTCATCCCATGAGACTTGCGTCTCCATGAAATGAAATTCGCGTTAAGGCAAAATAGAGTTAGACACAGAGATAAGATCTACATCTAGGAGGAAAAACGTGAGATTGCGTTAGTCAGAAAAGACAAGAAAGCATGGTTGATAAGATTCAGAATTGATCTTGCAGGACATAACCATTAAATGCAGAATGGAGATGATCTCTGCATTAAAATTGAATCCGTGTTAGGTGAGCCCCGCGTCTGGCGAGGAGAGAGAAATGGACAAAAAGAAAAGTAAAATATCTGGATAAAATTCTGGTATCTGGGAAAACACCGAAAACTCCGGAAAAGTCTAAAAATTTAAGTAGCTTGGAAAGCTTCCCAAAAATTCTCAAAAATAATAAATATTATTTAAAGATTTTTAATGAAATCGGTTTTTAGAAATTCAATTTCATTTTCAAAATAAAAATCCTGAAGTCAAACGTCAATACCGGTCTATACCGGGTCGGCCGGATTTTGATAAAATCTGAAAAATCTCAGAAAATGCATGAAATGAGAAAATATAATTCTAAGAAGTAATATGAAAGCAGAATCTAAGAATTTGATTCCAATTGTAAACTAAAATTCCTGGAATCAACCAGTGATACTGGCCAACACCAAATCCAGGGGAATTTTGATAAATTTAGAAAATTCTCAGAAAAAGTATTTAGATAGAAAATATGATTTTAAGAAGTTTTGGGAAAGCCGTTTTTAGAATTTCAACTCGTTTGTAAATTAAAAATCTGAGAATCGAGCAGCGGTATTGGTCGACCCCGGTTCTGAAGATTTACAACTTAATTCAAGAAAATTCCAGAAAATCATGAAAAATTTAGAATATTAAAAAACGATATTTAAAACTGAAATCGATCAAATTAAAATAGCAGAAAGACCAAATCGAGCTATACCCTAGGATCGGGCTCCCGGTTCAGACAAGGGCTGCTCCGAGTTCACGAATCCAGATCCAAGGCAAAACATTCATATAAATAACTCACAATACAAAATAAATACAGTAAGAAAATCAAAAAATACGATAAAAATATGAATACGCAACTAATTACGTATTCCGGGAGCGGGGTGTTACAGCGACCATGCCTTGTATGCTTATTATTGAAAATCTTTTTAAACTTGTGCATGAAATGGGTGGTAGGAAATATGAGTTATACACTTGATCATATTATGTTTTCAATTGGTATCATTGGATCGTTTCAATTGGTATCAATATTAACATTTTTTTGTATACTCATATAGATGTTTTTGATATATGTATGCTTACACTTCATATAATATCAATTTCGATTGGTATCTAACTTTTCATATATATATATATATATATGCTTTATTTGTGCTCAAAGATATATATGAAAATATAAATTTTGGGTATGCTAAGCTTGATTTTTTTTATGACTATCTTATCTCAATTGATTATGTTTCAATTGGTGTCCTAATATAAGCTTATGTATCGTTTTATTTGGTATTTCATAAAGGGGGAGAAAATTCGTATTTTATCTTTCAATTAGTATTTTGTTTACCTTTGATTTCCACTCCCAAACTTTATGATGAAAAATAATTGAAAAATGAATATTGATTTAATTTGGTATCATATTTTCAAAATGAAAAATACTTTCAATTGGTATCAAGATGTTTATTTGTTTACCTTCAATTTGGTATCACAAATGATTTTTTTCATATGGTATCTATATCTTGTGATATCTTAATTTAAGAAAAATTCAAAATTTGTAATGTTTATTTATAATTGATATCTTAAAATTTAATTTACTAAGATATCTCAAATTTTGTTTTAATAAGAAAATTAAAAATGTTTTGATTTATATTGCCTATATGTAAGGAGAGCTTAACATCTCTTCTACATATAGATTCATGTTGAGTGTATCTTATATTGAGGAGCTTGACAACTCTTCTTTATGCGGTACACGTGTATAGGGGAGCTTCACATCTCCTCTTATGCATTGCATATTATGTGTTACGTGAATTAGGGCTTGTCATCCCTTCTTCATGTAATGCATGTATGTAGGGAAGCTAACTTAGCGTCTTCCTCTTCATGAATGTATATCACATATATCTTTTATTGATTGATTTGAGTTCACCTCTTTGTGGGGGAGAACATTATTTTTGTGTTTACTTTAACCCCTTTGTTGATGATTGACAAAAAGGGGGAGAAGTATTTCAGTATATATGCATGTTTTGGAAAAGATTTCTTGTTTATGCATATTGGTTTGTTTTGCAAAAATGAGAAAAGAATTTGATGTGTTTCATGCTTATTTATGCATGTTTATCTCCTTATATTTGCATACATGTTTGTTTAGATTCATGTGCTTCATTGCCATATATTATTATTTATTGTGATGCATGAGTTAAGGGGGAGCTTCTTTGAAGCTTAACTTTAATTCATGCATATATAACTCCATGAGTTTTGTCATCATCAAAAAGGGGGAGATTGTTGACTCAGAGGCCTTCCACTCTAGTTTTGATGATGATTAACTCATGTAGTTATGTTTACTAATAATCTTGTAATATTTAGTTTCAGATCCTTAACCAAGATATTAGGAGGTGATTAGCTTCAACAAAGGTGTTTTGGAGCTTCTCACATGGTGATTCAAGAGCCGGAGCATCAAGATCATATATAACAGTCGTTGGAGTCAAGCTCGGTGGATCACGGTTTGGATCGAGTCGGCTTGAAGACGGAGTTTGTCAAGTAGACTTCGGTACATAATTTAGATCATGTTTTTAGATCCATTTGTAAAGACTAGATAGTGTGATATGCTCAAGTTCACAACACACACACTTGTTTAAGTTTTCATGTTAATTGGTTTTCGATTTTTGGCTTAACCGATCTTGGTTTTCATGAATAGATAGTATTAATACAAGTTTACATGATTTAATGTACATTAGATTTGTTCCATATACATGTATGCTTCATATCTTAGACAAACTTATTTTGATATGCCTATTCATGGGTTATGGAGTTTTGTGTTTTAACAAAACATATTTTCGGATTTAAATGTCAAAAACATTGATATATATCTATTTCATGTATATTGGTTTATATCCATATACTACATGCCTAAAAGTTGTTTCAATATCATGTTTTTGTGTTTGGATGAGTTTTGAACAAAACGAATTTTCAATTCAAAAATCCAAGTTTTAGAAAATACAGATTTTGGTTTTCGGCAAAATTTCTAAGTCACAAAAATGGTTCAAATTGTTTGAAATATGTGTTGAAATTTTTCACACATGTTTGTATATCAAAGTATTATACTGAACTTATTTTTGTAGATTTTTAGAGATTTTATGAGATTTATTTGATAATTAAAATTCAGTTTTTCAGTCCCTTAAATGTTTCTGCCAGGCTTTGGCGGTCGACCGGACCGGTCGACCGTACTAGTAGCCGGTCGACCGGACGTGCACGAGACGTGCACAAAAGCCATTGGGTTTGGCCGGTCGACCGGGCGGTCGACCGACTGAAGTCCCCTTACTCTCGGGTAAGGGCGGTCGACCGTTCCGGTCGACCGGTAGTTGGCAACGGTCAAAATTCGACCGTTGGCCGGTCGACCGCCGGTCGACCGGATGGTCAAATCTGATCATATTTGCAGCCAACGGCTAGTTTTTTAAAGAGGCTATAAAAACCCCATTTGAGAGAGGTTTTCTCCAAGAATTTTCAGAGCAAAAATTTACATCTTCCAGTAAGTTTTTAAAGAGTTTTTAGTGCTTAATGATTTGATCTTTATCTTGTTTTAAAGGGTTGGAAAATCATTTGAAAAGAAAATTCTTTGGGAATTGTTTTGATCTTCACTTTCAATTCTATCTAAAGTTTTCCCTAGAGTTTTTCTTTGAGTATTTGATTTCCAAACTCTTATTTTCCACACTTGAGCTATATCATTCTATCCTATCTATAGGATCTTTTATTTGTGGGAAAATTGGTTTGTGGTTGAGATATACCACCAAGTTGTAAACCCTTATCATTGCTTGGCTTTGTGCCTTTCCCTCTTAGTGTAGAGGAGGTTGTGCAATTGGTTGTATCCCTCAAGTGTAAGGTGATCCTTATTTGGCTTTGTGTTTATCCCTCTTTTGTGAGGTGGATATTGTGGTGGCTTTGTGCCTAGCCTCTAAGTGTAGAGGTTATTTTGGTTGAGAGAAGAGTTGTGTACTCCATATTGTATTTGCCCCAAATCCTTAGTGGAGGTTCCCTGTGTGGGAGTCCTGCGTGGACAAGTTAGTGGATTGGAAATCCTTATGGGTGAAGGCGGGGACGTAGAGCTGGGTGCTCGAACCTCGAAACAAATCTCGTTGTTTGCGTTTGATCCATTGACTCTAACTCTCTCTCTTTATATTGTGCCTTGCATCATTTATATTGTCATACATTCGTTATATGCTTGGCTTGTTTGTGTGTGCCTCACTTGTGCTTAACCACGAGAGCTTCATATAGCGCCTCAACTCTTATTCAGAAGAATCAAAAGGAGTTAGTCCAGAGCCCTTCACCGGGAATTCGGCTATACTCGTTGGTTGCATTAAGTGTTGATTGCAATTAAGTTTTAATTTCCGCATTTAGTTCACTAGATTAGCCGTACACCTATTCACCCCCCTATAGGTGTACCTTTAATACTACCATGGTTTCCCCGTGGTGGAACCTACAACTCGGCGTATCATAATAAGTCCTCCCAAGATACACGACATGCATTATCAGGCAATTACTCATGTTCCATGGGTTATGGTATTTTTTATTAACAAGCAAATAATATGAGCTATTATTAAAATGAGAATAGTGACCGTATATCTCCAACAACTGATGATGTCAATAATAGTTGATAACTGATAACTCATACCTGACAACTGAATAATTGACAACTAATAACTGACATCTGAATACTGGAGATATAGATCATTAAAATAACAGTACATTAATCACTGATAACTACTACGTGATAATTCTGAAGGTATAAGATCACCGATAACAGATAACAGAATAACTGAATTATTCAAGATCAAGAACACAATTAACTGATTATTCTCGAGATTAATTAAGTCAACAGATACCGAAGTCATAATGAAATAATGAAACATTATCAATTAACATGAAATCTAAAAATGTCTACATTTAATACTCAACATCAGTGAGATCATCAATACACAGACAAATTAATTTATGAATCCAAAAATACTTACAACTATTAATCCGATTAAAACAATCATATCTAAATACTGATCAAGATCCAGTAAAAAAATACAAATATCAAATCAACTCAAATTCTAACTAAGTCCATATAAGTTCAAATATTAAGAAGATTAGTCATCTTAATAAAGTAACATTATTTTTAATCTATCATCAATATCCAAATAAATTCCCGTCTAAATAATCACCAAATAAATATCCAATAAATACCTCAAATAAATATACTATTTATCCACAAAAAATGAACCAAGCTAATCTCAAAATCACTCCAAGTCACAGTCTAAGATATACTACAACTAGTCTTGAATCAAAGTGGTAATCCTCTACACATGAAATGATGCGAATAAATACTCATATAAACTAAATAAATAAAGTGAACGCTCACTGATGTTCATGAAGTGATACAGGTAATTATACTGATAAAATATATCAGATGGTCACATAAAATGATACAAGTAAAACACAAATACCTATTGACAATGGTAAATAAGAAAATAACACAAGAGTAAACACTCACATGAAATGATGCGGTGTTGGATCTGAATGGCCATCTGGTTTTCACTTCACGAATCGGTACGGATCTCCAAATCATCTCTGCGTCAGTTTTCGAATCGCCAGTGTATCGGGTCCACAGCGAGCACCCATCCGAATCTCCTGTTACCGAGCTTGAAATGCAGGAACGAGTCCGTAATCGCTGTAACATGCAACCAAACACACAGAGAGGGAGAAAAGTTAACACACCTACATTCACAGCCATATACAGGTATACACATATACATGTGCACACAATACACACACTTGCCCATTTACACACAAACACTCAAATAATTAACACACACATAACATACATAACTACACTACACACCCACACGAAATATGAGAGAGGGGACTCACGGTGAAGAAGGCAGAGGCCGTGGGCAATGCCGGCGGAGGAGGCGGAGCATCCGAGGAGGAGAGGCATGAAGAGGGTTGCCGAGAGGGGGAAGCCCAAGCTCGGGGATGGCTCACGACCAGGGGAGTTGTGGCGCACACAGGCGAATGAGGTGGCTGCAAGGGAAGCATGGCCTGGTTGTTAATGGGGCTCGGCAGAGGAGAGGGTGCAAGGATGAATGGCTGTGGGTGGAGTTGGCTCGGCCTGTTGGGAGAGTGGGAGTGCAGGCCAAGGATGCATGGAGGATGGCTCGGAGTGCTTGGAGGAAGAGCAGCGGTCATGACAGCGAGGGGACTGGATCGGTGGGGTTCATGGCTTCGATGCCGGCCCGATGTCGACTGAGGAGAGGTGAAGCCCGGGGTGATGGGGCTTGCAGCAAAGGGACTGTTGTGCTGTCATGGGGCTCGGCCAGGATTCAAGGCCAAGGTGGGTGAGAGATCCAATCTCATGGGCTGTGGGTGGAGGAGAAGGAGGGTGTGCGAGGCTAAGGGCAGATATGAGGGTGCTCTGCGGAGCTCTGCTGCCAGGGAGCAGAGGTGTGTGCAGCCTGGTGCGTGGCATGGGAGAGCAGGGGGCTGTGGTGGTCTGCACGACTACTGAGAGTTATCGTGGCCATGAGGTGGGGGTTGTGGTCGGTGGTGGAGGTTGCCGTGGGAGAGGAAGGCCGTGGGTGAAGGATGTGACGACCATGGAGAAGGTGATGGGGTCCCTGCCGGCTGTGAAGGGGAGGAAGAGAAGGAGGATTAGTTTAAGGATTAGTTTAGGGATTACGGTCAGGGTCAAGGAATAAGATGAATTATATATGATGGGTTATTGGGTTTGAGGGTATTGGGGTTGGGCTATTGAGCATAGGATAAGGATAATTAGATAATAGGTATGGGTAAAGGGATGATGGGTAGGAATTATGGAAATGAAAAACTCTACGACTAATAATAATAAATAAATACAATAATATTAATAATAATAGCGAGAACTCATATTAAAAATGATAATTATAATGATAATTAACAACATCAATATTAATAATACTAATAATAATTAACAACAATAATAATAATTAATAACAACAACAATAATAATAGCAACAACAATAATAATTACTAATAATATTAATTAACAATTACCATAATAATAACAACAATATTATTAACAATTATATACTAATGGTGATAATTAACAATAAGTATAATAACAACAAAATAATATTTATAATAATAACACTAATAATAATAATCACAGTAATAGAAAAATACTAATTAGTAATTAAAATGCTAATAAGCAATAATAGTAAATACATAAAGCCAAATTACCATTTAATACTTCAAAATAATTTGTGTATTTAATAATACAATAAGTCACACATCAAGTTAATAAATAATAATAAAATAATCAGTAAAACAAAAATAAATAATTAAAAAAATAAAAATATAATATTACTAATTAGGGATATTACAGGGCCTTCTTGGCTTTTTAGGGCATTACATTGTTATTCACTACAACTTTCTTCTTCTCTTTTGCTTCACCTAAATTCTAAGTTACAATGTTTTATTTATAGAATTTACAATATAACTCTTATTTGGAGTATGAGATAATCTCGGCCATTAGATGCTTGAAGAATCTTGATCAATCCTATTAGGAGTTGATCTCCTTGATCTATAAGGATTCTTAAGCTCATTAATTTTTAGAAATAAATCTACATTGAATAGAAATTGAATCTGATTCATACTCCTGAAAAGAAAACTCACAATCGTCTGAAAAGAAAACTGCTTCACCTTATTTTGCTTCTTCTGCATCAAACCATCATCTTCTCCAACTCAATTGGATATTCTTGGAGCATCATCTCCTCTTGAAAAATAAGGCAAAATTCTAACAATCTCCTCCTTGACTTGCTTTTCAAGCCTTTAGCAAAACAACTTGAGATTTTAAATTATTACCTTAATTTTTTCCTTGGTTGTAATCAAGTCGTGAAGCCTTTAGCCTTGCCGCTCTCCCCAGGACCTTTGGCGAATTCACTGCCATGCCTTGTGTCATCTCGGGCCTTACCCAAATGCACCATTTTTTAGTCGTCCTGCAACACTTAGACCCGTTGTAATTTTTCTTTTAGCTCCACCTCGAAGTGAGCTCCTTCAAGGTTTTCATTAAAATTTCTTGACATAGTTTCTTTCGTTTAGCTTGCATTGCATCACCGCCACCACCAGCAAATTCCGCTTTGTGATGCCTTTCCGGCCATGGGGCCCTTCCGGTCCTGAGGCAATTCGTCTCTAATTTTGCTATGATCTTATCAACTTTACATGAACACTGTCAAGGTCTTGTCGTGCCATGGTCTTCCACCGATCACTTTGTAATGATCCACTTTCTATCAATGTGTGGTCTACCTTCCATCAATGTTTTAATCTTGAGACTTACCGTCTTCACATAACTGCCATAGTTTTCCCTGGCCTCCCACCACACGCTGACATAGTCTTCCTTCCATCAATAAGGGTTGCCATCTACCACTGTATTGATGTTTGTCAAATTTTGCCCTTCTATTGATGATTTTCAAATCTGATAGATCCACCAATGCCTGCAATAATCTCACTGTTTCACGACTAGTCCATCGTAACTTTGACCGTGATTTCTGTCGATTACTTTAACCGATCTGTACAAAACCTGCATCAGACATTGGAATCTTCTCGATTTGCACCCGCCATTACATCCAAAATGTTGAAAAATATAGGGTTCGACACCTTGATCGTCTGAATCTGACTATGATTGCACGATCTACCTTCCGATCAATCCATTCATTGATCGTCTTTCATCACCCTCCGCTCTTTTTCCTTTGACTTGCTGACACAGTGAGCCTTCATGGGATACCTTGTGCGATACCTCCATGAGCTAGTCAAGCTCGTCTTGCCATCCATCATCGGCGATGATCCGATCATCGTCGTTGTGTTTACTCTGTTTAGATAAGAGCATTATTGAGCCTTTGACGACTCTACCTTGATTAATATACTCCAAAAGTCATCGATCTTTACCTTAGAATAAATCTGAACTTTCTTATTGTCATCTTCATTTTGATGCCTCCACCGAACTCCAGCGATTTGACATCTTCTTTCTTCATCTAGAGCGCTCGAGTCTTGAATGAACACCATCAGCTTTGATATCATTTGTTGTAACAAAATTGATATACTCTGGTACCAATTGTTGCGTGCATAACCTGGGATACCATACTTATTATGATACCAATAGTTAGTAGATACACAGATCCCCACCGATGACCTCAAGCACGCCACGCCATGAGATCGATTACCTCGAGCACACAAGATGAATATTAAAAGATATAAGAAGAAGAAGACACAATTTAACGTGGTTCAGCTCAAACTTGGCCTACGTCTATAGGAAGAGAACTTGAGAGAGCTTTATTAATTAAACATGATATAAAGAGATCTAACCTTCCTCTTGATGACACGGGAGTATTCACCTCCCCCTTGAATCTACGCCTAAATTACAAGAATATACCTTCTCTCTATGCACCTTCATCTTGCTCCTCTTTTTCTTAGATTTTTAGGGCCTTCTTGGATTTTTAGGGCCTCACATTATTATTCACCACAACTTTCTTCTGCTCCTTGGCTCCACCTAAATCCTAGGTTATAACCTTTTATTTATAGGGTTTTGCAATACAACTCCTATTTGGACATGAGATGATCTTGGTCATTGAATGCTTGAAGAATCTTGATCAATTCTATTTGGAGTTGAACTCCTTGATCTAGAAGGATTCTAGACCATTTAATCTTTAGAAACAAATCTTCATTGAATAGGAATTGAAGCATATTCATACTCTCCTTGAAAAGAAAACTTCCAATCGCCTGAAAAAGAAACTGCTTCACCTCGATTGCTTCTTAACATTGTCTTTTTCAACTCAATTGGATTTTATTGGAGCATCATCTCCTTTTGAAAAACAAGACAAAATCCTAACAACTTGTAAATTTTGTCCTTTGAATCCAGATGTTTGATTGAATTTACAGTAGACATGTGTAGTTTGACTGAATAGACGTGTAGTTCATGGCATGTTTATTTACTCTTAATTGCTATATTCACTCTAACTAACATCTATTGCTTCATAAGGTATTTATCCTAAAATGTTAGAAATTATGTAATCTTCTCATAGAGAAGCCATTACTAAATTTTCTTGGGTTTTGTGAAGTCAACAAGAATCCATAGCAGAAAGATTGAAACATGAATTGTATGATTAGTGGACTTAAAAAGTAATTTTGTTAGTTGCTGGTTTTTTTTTTTTGAATCACAACAATTTGATTGAATTTACAATGAACATGCTGGACATGTATAGTGGGTGGTGATTGGTGGATGTTGAATTTAACTTCACAGCATGCTTAATTAATCTGAAATGCTCTATAAACTCTAGGCAACAACATGACAATTTTATTGCTTCACAAGGCATCTATGGTAAATTGTTAGAAGTTTTGTATTTCTCTCATAGAGAAGTCGTTGCAGCAAAGTCCAAGGTGTTATGAAATCGGCAACAATCCGAGTCGAGAGGTTGAAATATGAAACAATAAATTAGCGAGCTTGAAACTCATCTAAAATGTTGAACTTGTTCATAACAACTTAATTTGGATCCGTACTTATTTAATCATCTATTAAATTCCCTTTTATCTCTTTTTTCCCAGTACAATAACAATACGAGGGTGTATTTTACTTGAGACCTACTCTAGACACTCTAAGATTGGGTTATTGGATAAAGCACAGGTTTGCATAAGTTGGTGCATGAAATCTAACTTAGGTGACTAAAAGGATAGATGGGCGTTGCAGGACATTTGGGTTCTAGCTAAAGCTCATCAGGTTTCATTTCAATAGAAATTTCATTTGTGCTTTGTTTTCATGTCTTAAGAAGCTTAGATCTTTGTCCCTCAATCAAAATTATGCTTTTTGGCTACTGTTGTGTTCGTTTGGTCTTTGTTTAGCAGCTAGGATTCAAATGTTATAGGAAGAATGATTAATCAGTGTTGTTGTTAAATGTGTGGTTGATGAATAGATTTATGTTGTTATAAATTTGCTTAGTTGATGGATATTCTTAAATAGATAATTGATGGATATCCCTTATAATGTGCAAGTATGTAATTTGTAATCTTATTTAAATCCTTGGAGTTAAACTAATTTGGTGTTGATTAGACTTGAAAGGGTAGTGTGAAGTATAGCACGAGTATTATGTAAAAGAGAAAGGTTTAGAATCAACCTCGGTGCTTGTTTACTCCACAAATGTATGTAGATGTTCAATGTACCCTTTCTTATCTCCGCTATAGCCTAGGGCTATACCGAGTCGGATCTCAGGGAGAGCTAGCGATAGAAGCTTTCACGATACTAGTGAGAAGAGGAAACGAGAATTCTTCTATGTTTCAAAAGAATAAAGAATCAAAAGAAAAACAAATAAAGAAAGGATGGCTATGTTCATGGTGGAAATCGGGAGAAATCAAGATTGAGATGGATTTGAACTAACAACTAAAAAGAAAGTAAAATCAAGAAACTTTGAATGAAAGAAATCCATGACTAGCTAACCTTAACTACCTTGCTAAACTAACTAAACTCCGTGATAGTGATGCGTGCCTCATGTTGATTCATTGGCATGTATTTGTCTTGCTTGTGGTCTAATTACTTTCTCACATGGATGATGGGGATTCATTCTTGGACTTGTCTTGTAGCCTCCATAGATGGTCATCGGCCTACAAATGGACTTTCACTAATGGAATCAAAAGAGCTACACTCAAGTGATGCAAATGAAAAACATACAACATTCACTAATGGAAGTAGTGAAGTTATACATCAAATAGCATATTGGTGCTTCCACCTCCATGTTCCATCAAGGCACTAGTTCGAAGACTAGGCTCCAAGTGAGGCACACATGAATCATATGGAGAATTACAACTAGATCTTGCCAAGAAATGAAAAGAAACCCATCGGAGAAAGAGAAGACCATACAAATTGCAAGATGAAGTAAAGCAATCACACATGAGCTAGAAGTTAGCAAGGTAGTAGTTAGCTAGTACATGGAACAAGAAATTAGCTACAACAAGCCATTACAAAAGCAAAACAAAGCATGAATAAATTGCTAGAAGTTAACAAAGCAAGTAACAAAGCAAAATAAAAGCAAGTGAAGAAGACAAACTAGAATCAAGCTCAAGTAGATATGTAGAGAATGGATCAATCCTTGTATAGCTCCAAGTTGTCACTCCTTGTTGATACAAGCTCTCTCTCTCATACAAATCTCTCTTGCAATGAAATCTAGGGAGAAAAGAAATCAGAGAGCTAAAAACCCTAAACAAAAACTATCAAAATACAAACCTAGAACTAAACCCTCTCTCTTCTCTGATCAGTTTCAGCTCGTAGGTCCAAGGTCAGATATTTATAGCCCAAGATGAAGGATCCAGAAGCAAGTTTGTTGGCGCAAAATCCGAGGCCAAATCTCCCTGTAACTGCCGCCAGATCTGGAGAATCTTGCAAGTTGGCGGCAAAATCTGGGCCGTTGAGCCCAGATTTTCTGGTAGGATTTGTTTGTTAGGAGGTTAGCCACGTGGTATATCTGGAATCTTCGTTTGTTGCGCGGATCTTTCTGGATCTGGATTTGAATTTGGCTTTATCTTTAATCTTGGATTAATCACTTAATTAGTGTTAATTAAGTGATTATTTGGATATATCTCTCCATTAAGTGTGTACCTGCAAATATGTAGAGAAGAGGAGTAAAAATCACATATTTATTTGTAATATGTATGGGAGTTATGATGTAAAATATGCACTTTTGTGTATTAATCACACCCCCACACTTATTCTTTTGCTCGTCCCGAGCAAAACAAAGAAAGAAAATCTAAACTACCAATTTTATTACACCACTTTCGCAGGTGACGCGATTGCACTGAGCGTGTGCAACAAGCCGTTAAACCTCTAGGTTACCCTAGAGGAGGAGTGTTGTCTCCTGAGGGTTTTCAGCGGATTACACCCACAAAATCCATAAAGAAAGAAAACAAATGTTAGTATTTTGAAAATGCATTTTGAATAAGAGACAAGTTTACGAACTATTTTTGCAAAAATATAAGTGATCCTAGGTCATAAGTCCACCTATAATCATTCTTCCTTAAACTTAGTATCTATGCAAGATCTTGTTTTTATTAAGGTAAGAATTCAAATTGGATTGAATATTTTATCTTTCATAAAACCTAGATAATATGCACACCGTGTAAGTGAAGGTTTCTTTGGTTTCAACTCCAACCATAAAGCCATTTATTCATATATATTTATTTTTTTATTTTTCTTTTTTCTTCCCTTAGTTTAGGCTTTCTAGTTCACCCTTGTAACGAGCCTTTAACCGATGACTCCCAAACCAGAAGGTCTTAGGGCACCAAATGAGAAAACATCCCTCGGGTTTAAGGTCTCGAGTGAAAAAGGCCACAAAACTAAGGGGATTATTTATAATCACCGTTAGGCGTGAATAATCATGCTTCTTGAGGCACAATTATCCAGCTTAATAAGTGAGATCACCGTTAGGCGTGAGTAACCATGCTTCTTGAGGCATAGTTATCCAGCTTAATAAGTGATCTTTTATTTATATATTTTTTTTTTCTTTTTTTCTTTTTATTTTTTTTTATTTATATATATGGCATTTTTGGTCTTTGTTTCCATCCCAAGAAATGTGTAAGTGTAAAGTGCATATTTATCTAAGGCAAAAAATTCCAGATAATAATATCTCACCAATTTTACTTACTTATCCTATAATCTCAAACAGATCTATTACTTCAACTATGTTTAAGATGTCATAATTAAGGCTTTCTTAATCTCTAAGATACATCTTAATTTTCTTAAAAATAGATCAAAACTTTGTCTTTTATTTCAAAAAGTTTTTATTTTTTTTTTTATTTTTTATTATTTTACTAAAAGTAAAATCTAAAAGAAAATAGAAAATCTACAAAGAAAGATAAAATCTAAAAGAAAATAAAAACCTAAAAGAAAATAGAAAATCCTATGTTAGTAAACCCTCCCCCACACTTATTCATGCATTGTCCTCAATGCATTATGGTAAATGTATGCATGAAATAGGTAAGAGGTAGGAAAATTATTTACAAGGAATATACAAATGTAACTCTCACCTGGGTTTTTGGTCGCTTCCCTCTGGCCCGTTTCCCATCGTTCCAATGTGTTCTCTTTCTTGAACTCCATTGGGAAACGGTCTGAATTGTTCTTACCCTAGGTGATTCCAGTTTCAATTTGTTGTTATTTTCATTCATACTCTTTCCACCACATTGTTCACACACAAAGTCCTTATCACCACTCTCACTTAAAATCGCATCACTTCCAGTGTTTAGAAATTTTAGCTCTTCTCCATATAATTCTTCAAACTCACATTAACATCCGAAGTGGACAATTAACTAATTTACCCCGAGTTGACTCATCTAAGCACATGATCTCATCAGCAAACAAGTCTTCAAATGATATATCAATTGGAGGTTCAAATACAGTCCCAGTTGGCTCATTTAAAGTGAAAGTATCCAAATCAACTTTCCCCTTTTGAAAGAGTACTCGGGAAAGAGAATCACAAGATTGTGACTCATCTTTTGGATCTTCACCTTCCTCCTCACAATTGTTACTAATGAAATTAACCTCAAATGTTTGATCTTTTGTTTTGTGAGGCTGTGTGTGGAAGACATTGTGTTCATGTGTCATGTTACCAAAAGTCAACCTCATTGACCCATTCCGGCAATTAATGATTGCATTTGCAGTAGCCAGGAATGGTCGACCCAGAATGACAGGAATTTGTGCCCTTTGATTGGAATTTGACACTGGTTTTGTTTCAAGGACAACAAAGTCAACTGGATAAAAGAATTCTCCAACTTTGACAAGGACATCTTGAATTACCCCCTTGGGTTTAGTAACAGAGCGATCAGCCAATTGGATGGTCATTTTGGGTCGGGAGGAGATCACCTAACCCTAATTGTTGGTACACAGAGAAAGGTAGGAGATTAATGCTGGCCCCCAAATCAAGAAGTGCCCTATTTATGTAGTCTGTCCTATGATGCATGAAATGGTGGGGCTCCCTGGGTCTTTGTACTTAACAGGAATTGGACCAGTGAGCAGCTCATTGATAGATGATGCAGGAAGACTTTTTTTAGGGACTTGGGTCTTCCTCTTCTTGGTGCACATTTCCTTCAAAAATTTGGCATATGAAGGCACTTGTTGAATGGCATCAAGAAGAGGGACATTGACTTGGACCTTATTGAATGTTTCTTTATTTTCTCCATGTGAGCATTTGACTTGTTATTTCTCAGCCTATTTGGATATGGAACTATAGGCTTGTATGTATGCTCATCTACCTTTTCTTCACCCTGGCCTTGGAAGTGGATGGCTCTGAACTAGAGGATGGTTTGTCAAAGTTGGTGGTTTTGGGACATGAGATGTTGGCTTTGGTACTGGATGAGATTGTGGACTAGAAACCTTATTGTCAACTTGTTTACCAGATCTCAGGGTATGAATGGCATGACAGTGACTGGGTCCTGAATTTTCAACTTTGGGATTTAGCAATGGCTGGCTTAAGAACAGTCCTTTTTGATTCTCAGCCAATTGCTTGATCTGGACCTTCATTTCATTCAACTCCTGTTGCTGGTTCTTTGTTAAGGTTTCTATCATTTGTTTCAACTCAGATATTTCAGAATTATTTTGGGGTGGATGTTGAGGATATGGAGATTGGAACTGTGATTGGTAATATGGTGGTGGGTTCTGATAAGATGACTGTGGTGGACTTTGAGATGGATGAACATACAGTGAATTTTGATCAAAACTGGATGAATGAAACTGAGCATTGTATGGATGTGGAAGTGGTGGCATATGATGCTCAGGACCAGACTGACTCCACAAAGAATTTGGATGGTTCTGCCATCCTGACTTGTAAGTGCTGGAGTATGGGGGTCTGGTAAATGCTGCATTCATGTTCTCCTGAAATGGGGGCTGATATAATGGACACTCCTCAACAACATGGCTAAGGTCTTGACAATTGGTGCAACCTGGTCTAATCAAAGGCAATGGGTTGACCTGGTTGACCACAGAATTCCCTTTTGACTCAAGCAGTTCTATCCTCTTCATTAATTGTGTGATCTTGGTTTCTGCAGCTAGAGAGGATTCTTTGGAGTGTGTACCAGTTCTGGAAGTGGTGGAAGTGGATTTGTCAGGACAAGACTCCCACTGAATGGTTTTCTCAGCTAGGGTTTCAAAGAGATCCCACCCCTGATGTTCATCTTTCTTCAGAAATTCCCCTTGGCACAAGGATTCCAAAAGGGTTTTTGTTTGGTAATCTAATCCATCATAGATAATCTGGCATAGACGCCATTTCTCTATGCCATGATGGGGACATAGGGCAAGGAGGTCTTTGAAACGCTCAAGATACTTCCAGAAAGGTTCATTTGGGTCCTGCTTGAATTGCATTATATTCTTTCTCATGAGGGCTGTTTTGTGGATAGAATAGAATTTCCTAAGAAAGACCTTAACAAAATCATCCCATGAAGATATGGAACTGACAGGAAGACTATAAAGCCATTTCTTAGCTAAATCTTTAAGTGCAAACGGTATGAACCGTAACCTAACAGCATCCTCAGAAAGTTGGGAAATTCTCATCATTTGGCATACCTCTTCAAACTCACGAATAAAGAGGTACGCGTCCTCAGACTCAAGACCATGGAAGTGGGGAAGTGTACTAATGAATTGTGGTTTCAGCTCAAAGTTGTTTCATTAGGCTCGGGGAGAAGAATGCATGAAGGAATGGAGGTGCGAATCGGATAAAATCGATCCTGAAGTGAGACGTTGTTGGTCATGATGAAGTGGTTGTGGAAGTGTAAGTGTAGAAAGAATTAGGATCACAAAACCACTATTGTATATACAATCACAAACAACGTGCACCGATCACACCAGCGAAAAAGAAAAAATAACAAACAACAAAGAAAAAATCAATCCAAGCTTGTCTTAGGGTTTCTGGTCCTAGGTGACTCCTAAATAGACTGTCCACAGGAGGTTTAGTGTAGACCTTGACTATAAGCAAATCAGCCAGGGAAGGGTAAAGTCGTTGGGAGGTTTTCCGTCCGAAGACGTTCCTTAATTAAGTAACCAACAACCTTCGGGCTTTCGGCCCTCAACCCCTTTCCTAGACACCGATTTTACAGAAGTCAATTTCCAACACTTTTCCCCCTTAGGATAATCTCCTAAGTGAGTCCGGATGTCCCTAGGGCCAACGTCTATCAAATTTTATTTACAAGCTTAGGATTGTGAGTACGTGGGGAAAATGGTTTCCGGGCTAAGGAAAGGGTAATGACCTCCCCCACCTTATGTTATTTACAGGAATTGCCCTTAGAATTAATTGTGCAAGTGTACGATATAGAAACAAACAAGGTTCACTCCAAGTAAGAAAAATCAAACAAAGAGTGAGTCTTAGTCTATATGCAATGAATCACGTACCTTGTCCCACGCACTCTTCAACAGTAAATTTAAAGTAATTGAAAGACACGTGCCTATAATGCAAGATGTCTAACAATTTTTTAGCAATTATCAACCAATTTCTTACTGTTGAATTAATTAACAGGAATACAGTGAAGTATACAGGAAATGAAGTATATAGGCAGCAGTATCTTGCAGAGCAGAAGCCCCTGCAAAAATTTTGTAAGTAGTGAACTCTAAAGTGCCGCGTTCCCACGGCAATTCTTGTGGATCCGCGGCACAATAGAGGGATCCTAGGCTCTGCTTTCTTGACAGAGGCCCAGGTCCACTTATATGATTCTGCTGTGCAAATATTTCTGAATCTTCAACCTGTACCTGCAACAGAGAAGATATATCGTTTAGTTTCTCACTTTTAAAAATAATACCGTCGCTCTCCCCCCCGGCAACGGCGCCAAAAATTGATTAGACTTGAAAGGGTAGTGTGAAGTATAGCACGAGTATTATGTAAAAGAGAAAGGTTTAGAATCAAACCTCGGTGCTTGTTTACTCCACAATGTATGTAAGATGTTCAATGTACCCTTTCTTATCTCCGCTATAGCCTAGGGCTATACCGAGTCGGATCTCAGGGAGAGCTAGCGATAGAAGCTTTCACGATACTAGTGAGAAGAGGAAACGAGAATTCTTCTATGTTTCAAAAGAATAAAGAATCAAAAGAAAAACAAATAAAAGAAAGGATGGCTATGTTCATGGTGGAAATCGGGAGAAATCAAGATTGAGATGGATTTGAACTAACAACTAAAAAGAAAGTAAATCAAGAAAAACTTTGAATGAAAGAAATCCATGACTAGCTAACCTTAACTACCTTGCTAAAAACTAACTAACTCCGTGATAGTGATGCGTGCTCATGTTGATTCATTGGCATGTATTTGTCTTGCTTGTGGTCTAATTACTTTCTCACATGGATGATGGGGATTCATTCTTGGACTTGTCTTGTAGCCTCCATAGATGGTCATCGGCCTACAAATGGACTTTCACTAATGGAATCAAAAGAGCTACACTCAAGTGATGCAAATGAAAAAACATACAACATTCACTAATGGAAGTAGTGAAGTTTACATCAAATAGCATATTGGTGCTTCCACCTCCATGTTCCATCAAGCACTAGTTCGAAGACTAGGCTCCAAGTGAGGCAAACACATAATCATATGGAGAATTACAACTAGATCTTGCCAAGAAAATGAAAAAGAAACCCATCGAGAAGAGAAGACCATACAAATTGCAAGATGAAGTAAAGCAATCACACATGAGCTAGAAGTTAGCAAGGTAGTAGTTAGCTAGTACATGGAACAAGAAATTAGCTACTACAAGCCATTACAAAAAGAAAACAAAGCATGAATAAATTGCTAGAAATTAACAAAGCAAGTAAAGTGAAAGAAAACAAACTAGAATCAAGCTCAAGTAGAGGATGGAGAATGGATCAATCCTTGTTGCTTCAAGTGTCACTCTTGATTACACAAGCTCTCTCTCTCACAATCACTCTCTTTTACAATGAAATCTAGGGAGGAAGAAGATCATAGAGAGCTAAAAACCCTAAACAAAAACTATCAAAATACAAAACTATGAACTAAACTCTCTCTCTCTCTGATCAGTCCCAGCTCGCAGGTCTTCATGGGGTATTTATAGGAGAAATGGGAAGCTTCTGGAGAGTAGTTTGTTGCCACAAAATCCGGGGACCAACAGCCCCAAGATTGCCGCGCCCCTTGCCGCGCCCCGCGGCAATCTCGTGGCCGTTGGATCGGATCTTTCTGGTGGAGATCAGTTGGAAGTGGTTATCCACGTGGACCACTTGGATTCTCTGTTTGTTGCGCGGATCTCTCTAGATCTGGTTTGAGATTTGGCTTTATCCTTAATCTTGATTAATCACTTAATTAGTGTTATTAAGTGATTATTTGAATATCTCTCCATTATTGTGTACCTGCAATATGTAGAGAGAGGAGTAAAATTCACTTATTTATTCGTATTATGCATGGGAATTATGATGTAAAATATGCACTTTTGTGTACTAATCATGACTTGATTCGGTTCGATCTTAAGGTTGATATAATTTGTGTTTGAGAATAATAGTAGATTTTATGTGTATTAATTATCAGATTTGACATTCATCTATTTGGTGATTATTTCCGACCGGAACACTTTTGGATATTATAGACAAGTAGATATGACGTTTCTATATCGATATGAGATGATTTAGATATACCACAGATAATGGATCTGATGTGATTTGACATTAGACATTTTGGGACTTGATGTTTTATCATCAGGATATTAGTATTTTTGTTAGTTCTTATTTAATTATTTATTATGCTGGATTCGGTCTTAGTTATGAGGAAAGTTGGATTGTGATTTGGATTGATCGTGAGTTAGAGTTAATCTAGAATTTATATTCTTTATATCGGATCTTGAACTCATTAAGATAGATTTGATGTAGGGATTTATAGTTGTGAGAATCTGAGATTTATTTAAATGATATTTATTGATGTTGAGTATCAGAAGTAGATATTCTAGACCATAAGTTGTTTGAGGATGATTCTCTACTTAGATATGATTTCGATATCCGTTGATTTGTTGATCTCGAGGATATACCATGATGCTTCATGTTTAGTTATTGATTACTTCAGTTAATAGATATAGAGTTATCGTGATAGTGACCTAGTCGATATCAGTGATCTTGTACTTCAGAGTTATCAGATAGTAGTCATCACTTTATCAGTTATTGGTGAGATTATTTGTTAGTGATCATGTGATGTGTTCAGAGTTTATAGGAGTTGGTAGATATCTGTATCAGATACCAGTTGTTAGTGACACCATTGTGTTAGTGGTTATATCTCCAGTATCCTATTTCAGATGTTAGATATCAGTTGTCAGTTGTCAGATATCAGATTATCAGCTATTATTGACATCACTAGTTGTTGGAGATATCAGTTACTCTTTAATAATAACTCATATTGTTGCTTGTTAATAAAAGACACCATAACCGGGGAACAAGGGTAATTGCCTGATGATGTATGTAGCGTATTTTGGAAGGACTTATTATGGTACCGAGTTGTGGGTTCCAACCATGGGGAACCAAGGTAGTACTGGCTACCTATATATTTATTTGTCAGTTGTAAGGGCTTGCCCAGATTACGGCGCCACGCTAGTTGTCTTTTCGTGTGGGGCTGTGGTCTTCAGTTATTAGAGCCTTGCGGCTTGTCCTGGTTCAGCGCCAGGGGTGTTAGACCGTAGTACCGGGCATGCACGGTACCCTTCCAAAACACATGCACTACATTGGCAGGCAGTTACAACAACAATAATTTTGTTTGATACATGAGAAAACGGCTGTGGTATGGAACACAGTTAAGTACTACATTAGTTAGGTTAGTAATAACCAACCAGACTAGTGACATATGCTAGGTTACACATCTTGACATCAGTTGTTTGTTTACAGTTGTGACAGTTACCTTTTTCTTTATACATGTTGTTATTCAGTTATCCTTCAGTTATCTGTTTATGATGTTATTTAGTTATCTTCTGTCTGCAGTTTATCTTATTATTATTCTATGCACATTATTTATATGCACGAGCACTTCTCTTTATACACACACTCACCAGGTCGCTTCTGACGACCTTGGATTTGTACGTCCAGATATTGGACGTTTTGTTTCTATATTCAGGTGTTGGATGAGACCATATATATTGCGAGGAGCTGGAGTCTCTCTCTCCCTGATCTGGTATTCTCATCTCTTTTGCCTTCTTGTTATTTCTTGATTCTCGATATATCAGATTCAGTTGTTATTCCAGTTCTTTATTTATATGATATCATGCATGGATGTTTATATGTGATATTACAGTAATCATGATTTATTACAGTTTAGATTTATAACTTGTTTCAGGTTACTTAAGGGTTAGCGTGTATAGTAAGGTATTTTCCTTGCGTATATGCGTCGCTGACTCGCGTCACGTCTCCGCTCCAGCGTATTTTGGGAAGCTGGATGTGATAATCAGTGTCGAGCCGATCGAACACAGGTTATATTGAAGAAGAAACAAAGTGTGAAACTTTAGTTTTATCCGTGTCACTCTTCTTTAATTCACTGTCGATCAATGTCGAGCTGATCGAACACTGGTTACATCATGATGTATGATGTAAACATCGAAGAAGAAACAAAGTGTGAAAATTCGGTTTTAGCCTTATCACTCTTCTCTATTCGCCTATGAACTCGTCAGAAGCTGTCCTACGATCAGATCGACGCTGAACTGATCGAACATTGGTAATAATATGATGCATGATGTCAACATTAACGTAATGGCAAAGCTAGAAACTACGATTTTGGCCTTGTTATCTTTCTCATGATCAAGCTAATATTATATCTCTGATCGAAGCTCCACCCTGATCAATAAGATGGATTAGGGTTTGGGATTCAAGATGCTTAGAAGAGCGCTAAAGAAAAGCTTCTTTCCTCATTCAATGGATCACATCATGGTCGAGTGACAATGAGTTGATCGAACATAAGTGATATTGTGATGCATGACGTAAACATCGAAGAAAAGATAAAGGCAAAATGTCAAAATTTTAGCCTTATCACTCTTCTCTAGTATATAAACATGTACCTATCTTCAACTTAGAAGAAGGGTCATATTTTGAAGTCAAGCATGCTCAAGCAACAGTTTCAGGCGTTCCTCTTTACAATCAGAAGGATAGTTTATCTAGCCTGGCTTTTCTATATACAATGGTGGCATACCTCCCTGCTCCTGTTCGATCGATCGAAGCTTGACCCAACGACGAAAGGGTCTGAACAATCAGATGGAAGATCAAATGAGTTTATCGATGACTTATCAAGCCAAACTCATTGAAGAAGGTTCGTGACGCATCCTTTTGCAGAACCTTTTTACTGTTTTCCACGTTCATATCAAAACATGGTAACCAATTGAATGGAAGATCAAATGAGTTTATCTGATGTCTTATCAAGCCAAACTCATTGAACAAGGATCGTGACACATCCTTTTGCATAATCTTTCCACTGTTTCCACATCCATATCAAAACATAGTAAACAATCGAATGGAAGATCAAATGAGTTTATGTGATGACTTATCAAGCCAAAATCATTGAAGAAGGTTCGCGACGCATCCTTTTGCAGAACCTTTCCACTATTTCTACGTTCATCCAAAACATGAAAACAAAATAAGGATCGACGGGGACTCCACGAGGAAGGTTAATCTTTAGACAAAGTTCTCGTGGAATTCATATCCACTCCTTTAATCCCCAGCTTATTTACTGAGTGAAAACCCAGGATAGACATTACTTACTTAAAGTAACAAAATGATCCAACACCTCTAATGGCTAAGGATAGAGGAAAATGTTGGCTCTTAAGTCCAACATAAGTCTTCGACAACTCATCATGCTGAGGGGAATAACATGACCAGCCTAACTCAAATGGTAGTTGGTAAAGGCATACCAAATCGTTGACAGCTGAGGGTTTGCTAAAAATCCTAGGGGACCTGATCCCATTTGAATCCCCTCAAAATCACTTACCAATTCTTGTCCATGGACTGGTAGGACCACATAAAATAATGTTCATTTCCCTTGCAAAGTGAATCACAAGTCAAACCTATTATGTTAATATTAAACCTCTGGTAGTGAGACACTGACATGTTCCCTGGCGGATAAAATGAACATCCCCGCAGATCTGGCCAAATTCCCCAGCAGATCAAACTCCACTTACCATTCTTTTCAATAGAATGACAGGTCCACTCAAATTGTTGTTATGTTTGGACACCTCTGACAGGTTGCTTTACAAATCCCCTTCTAAAACCCACAAAGTTCTTTTTGTTACGTTAACAATTACCTCTGACATAGATCTCTTATGGGAATTAGTTGTTGATTCCCCAGCAAGTCTTTGATAGAATTTCCTCAAAGTCTATTATCCCTTTCAAGTCCCCAATGGACTTTCTGGTTGTCACGTTAACAATATACTTCTGATAATTTCTTCCAAATAACATCCAAAGGAGATATTAATTTTCCTACGGAATTTGTGATCAAATCCTATTTCCCCAGTGGAATTCTTTATTTTTTCATCACGTCCAGTTCACCACCTCTGAACGGTAAAAATCCCGAGCTTGATGGTTTCTCAATCAGTTATGTCCATGATATCTCTGAACCGACAGATAATAAAGTCTCGTCTTCCAGTCCAGTAGGGACTATCCCTTTGCCGTTATGTCCAGTTCGCCACCTCTGAATGGCAGGACTCTGAGTCTAGCCACTTTCAAACGGTTATGTCCATATTACCTCTGAACCGACGAATACCTAGATCTCTCCCTTTTATGGTACTCTAACTGTCAAGTCTAGTTTATCACCTCTGAACAGATGAGTCCATAACTTTGTTCTCCTTTCCTCTATCAAGGCTGAGAGTTCTTGTTGTCATGTTAACAATAAACTTCTGAACTGCAGATTGCAAGCCTGAGATCCCTTAGTTGGTCATGTCCAGTCAACCACCTCTGAATTAATAGGAGCCCAGATCCAATCTACCTTTGTAGTCTCTTGTAGACTAGCTTCCAAGTTAATACGACTATCTTTGGCAACGGGTTTGGAGTTTAGTGTGTCTTAGTCTATCATGTTCAGTTTATCACCTCTGAATACACGGGTCTCTAAAATTGGGTTCACCTCCATTTTGTCATCATGTCCAGATCATCACCTCTGGATGGTAAAATTTTGACCATTCACATCTAATTAGTCATCTTTAACTAACAAATTCTAGACTTCATCTTTCTAGTTCAATAGGAACAATCACGTGGTTATGGTGTCTAATTCATCATAATCAATTCATAAATCCGATGGTCTTTAATCTGTTGTGTTAATATTTACCTCTGAATAGTAAGATTGTCAAATTCACTTTGTCCCATTTTTATCCCAACAAGATTTGAATCGAGTCATTTTTCAAATTTATTGGTGATAATTTATCAAATAACTAATTCTATCATGTTGTCGACCTCTGAATAGATTAGTTAACATTCTTTATACTGTTGTCTCCTTTCTTTTGAGAGTTATAATATAACTTGAAATTATCGTAACTCAGAAGATAAAGCAAGCATGAAATACAACAGAAGAGTCAAATAAAATTATTTTTTTATTGATTCAAAAAGAAAAAAGGGGGATACATGGATTACAAGTTACGATGGTGCTTCGTAGGACTTGATCCGTTCTTCGAGGGTAGCCAGCTCGTCCTTTCTCTCTTCAGCGGCTCTGATAAATGTCATGCGATCTCAACTCAGCTTCATTAAAGTTCACTGTCTGGGACAAACAAGCCTCAATTTTGGCCAAAGTTGCCCTTTGTGCTATCTACTACTGCAGGACTTCATCATTTTTGGCTTTGAGCTGCTCTAGCTGAGCGATCTCTTCAAGACGCACCGGTTTAGCCTTAGATAGAAGAAGATTATCCCTCTTGATCATCTCTTTGGCCTTCTCAATCTTATCCTCAGTATCAAGAAGAGCGCTATTTGAAGCCTTAATGGCATCTCTGATTTCTACTTTCCTTGTTTTCAAAGATTTCAAACCTGAAGATACCGCCTTGGCTGCTTCCTGTGCTGTAAAATGAGCCTCTCGCATTTGAGCGACGAGGCATTCAAGCTCTTCATCAACTGAAGAATCCAAGTTTGAACTGCTGAGGTGGCGCCACTCACCTACGTCCTTCTCAAACTTCTCCACTAGGAGCTCTAATGCGGCAGCATAGTCATCCCCTTTGAAGTCTCAAATGCTCTCAATGTTTCGAGAGAGAAACACCTTTAGAGCTGAAAATGAGGTGGTCGAGCCCTTCAAGATCAAAGCAATATATAGCTTTAGACTCTTGTAGAAGATGTCAACTATCTCAGTCATAAATTCTTTCTCAGCTTCTATTACTCCCGGTGAGCGAGTAGTCCTAGAAGATAAAACTTCCACCGATTTCACTGTCATAATGGTAGATGAAATGGCAGAAGCATTGGCTGGAGAAAGATGAGGAATCGCCGGAGATCGGGGAGGAGTCTTCATTGAAACTAGTACACTAGCCACGATAGAAGTAGGGCTGGTAACTATTTCAGGAAGAACGGGCTCGACAACCAACGTCGGAGATGTGGGGTTGGTGATTACCTTTAGCCCAGTAGTTGCCAAGACTGGCAGCGTCAGAGAAACCACCGTCATCTCACCAACCGGCTCAGCAGGGAGTGTGATTGATTCTATAGCCATCATCTCCTCGGCCACCTTAAAGTCACATGCAGGCTCAGGCTGGTAAGAAGGCAGGTTGCGATACAAGACGTCCAACTCTACAATATCCATAGCAGCTAAAATACTTGTCTCTTCCCTGATTCCCCAGGAAGACTCGCTGGTTCCCTCGAAGTTGATGCACCCAAAGGCGGAACACTGCAAAAGTACTTTATTAAAACAAGGTATAATAATATCAAGAAGAGATTGCTTACAAATGGTTAAGGTATTATCAAGAGGTGATGAGATCATAAGAGTCACTGCCTCAACCACCTCAGCAACAGTGTCCCCGGGACTCCCTCAATGGCAATGCTAACTCCACCAGGCTTCATAGAAGAAACCTTGGCAGTAGTGGGAGAAGCTCCAGAAGCGACCTCAGGAAGGATTTCATCTGTCCTGACGGATTCCATAACCAGAATGTCAGGCTCGCCTTCGCTCGTCAAGGGCTCTGTAACCCATTCTCTGGAGCTTGAAGCATTGGGCTTTCTTTTGAAGCACCAACACCAGAAGGACTGACATCAGCCGCGCCACCCTCGGAATCCTCAAAAATGACGAAGTAGCTGGCCTCGTCCCCCTCTCAGTAGGTAAACAAGGGATCGTAATGATCCCCCTGTTCTCCCGCGGCTTCGGTTCCTGAATGACAAGTTAAACAAGTTAGTGAAATCACCTAGAGGGGGTGAACAGGTGACTAGCTAATCTAATGATGAATTAATGTGGAATTAAAACTATATATGGAAACTAAAAAACTATTGAGCTAAACACATCAACGTATAACACAAGAGTGCAGCCGAATTTCTGGTGAAGGGCTCTGAACTATCTCCTGAAGATTCCTCTAGATAAGAGTTGGGGTGCCACTATGGCTCTCTTGGTTGAATACAAGTGTGAGCAAACAATCCCAGACATATATCAATTTAAGCACAAGATATATCAAGCATATAAATAGAAAAGCAATGTAAGCATGTAAGATATAAACATAAGTAAGAGATAGAGAGAGAGAGAGAGCAATCGCAAACACGTGAGATTTGTTTGAGGTTCGAGCACCCTTGTTCTACGTCCCCGCCTTCAACACTATGAAGGATTTCCACTACAGTCGATCCTACTGGATCACTCGGTGCCGCAACACCTACATGGAGTTCACACTAGAACTCTTGGACTCACTAGTCCCCTCACTTGTTCCCCCGAGAACAAACACACGCAAGCACACTAGCTTGTCGAGGCCGCACCTCTACACCGAGCTCTCACTAGAAATCGAAAAAAACGCGAACCCGCAAGTCCACCTCCTCAAATACAAGATGAATACTTTGGTGATCTAAACACTTTGATCACCTAAAAATAATCTCACAACAACTCTCCTACAGGATAGATATGGCAATGGAAAGCTCAAGTATGTGTGAGAAAACTAGAATTGATTTTGTGGTGAAAAACTCAAGAAATCTCTTTTTCAAAGCACTCTTAAAAAACTATCCTTTTGATATAGAAGTATTAGCTCTAAAAAAGTGGAGATAAACACTTAAATAGGTAAGAAAAACTAGCCCAAAAACTCTCTTGAAATCTCGTAGAAAACAGCCCAAGGGATCCCCAATATATAGCCTCCAAAAACTAGCCGTTGGGGATAACTCAGCAGGAAAATCTTGCTGTCGCTCAACCGCCCAGTCGATCGCCAACGGTCAGATTTTTGACAGTTGGCAAACTCGGTCGACCGGCCGGTCGACCGAAAATTGGGCAAAGACCTAGAGGTCGACCGCCGGTTGATCGGGACAATTTACAGAGAGCAGAGACTCTTTGTCGGTCAACCGTGCGGTCGACCGGCCCTTGCTATGCACATTTGTGCACATCGGTCGACCGGAGCGGTCGACCAACTTCTGGCTCGGTCGACCGTCCGGTCGACCGGCAGAAGGCCAGTCCAACATTTTTAGGGGATAAAAACACGATCTTTTCACCTTCAATAAAAATCCATAAAATCACTAAAAATCTACAAAAATAAATTCAGTAATATACTTTGATATACAAACATGTTTGATTAAAAATCAAAATATATTTCAAACATTTTGAACTATTTTATAATATAGAAGTTTTGCCTTAAACAAAAATATGTATTTTTCAAAAGCGATTTTTCCAAATTGAAAATCGATCTTTTCAAAACTTCTCCAAATACAAAATAAAATATTTTAAACACTTTTGAAGCTTAATGTGTATGGATATGATCCACTACACATATATGATGAAATATCTATATTTTAGACAATAAGCTCTAAAATAAGTTTTGATAAAACACATGTATATTTTGAAGCTTAAAAGCCAAACCGGTGTTTTCTAAGAACAAAAACTCTTTTATGAAAACACATATAAATCTTGTGTGTGAGTGAATATGAACTTAAGCAATCCACAACTAATCTATCTTTTACATTTTATCTAAAAATAAAATCTTAACACTTACAAACATGACACTAGTCTTCACGAAAATCTTCTCATGAAAATCTTCTTCTCCTTCTTGACTTGGTCCAAACCTTGATCCAATGAGCTAGACTCCTCTTGAGTACTTGATGCGATCTTAATGCGCGAGCTCTTGAATCAACAAATGCTAGCTCCAAAACTTGACTTCAAATCCTTTGTTGAAGCTAAACACCTACTAAGATCTTGATCAAATATCTGAGACTAAATAAATACAAGATCATTAGTACTATAACTACATGAGTTAATTATCATCAAAACTAGAGCGATGCGCCTTTGGGCCAACAGTTAGCTGCATGAGGGAAGAGGAAATAATAAATATATATACACACACACATACATATAATATATATATATATATATATATATATATATATATATATATATATATTATATGTATATGTATATGTATATATATATACGTGTCGCAAAAATGGAACTGGTCTTACCTAAGCCAGGAACAACGTTGTCAGTTGCCTGTTTCTGCGCCGATAGTTTGATAACTAACGGGGCAGGAGGAGGGGCATTTGCAGCTGATTCACTCTCTGCAATAACAGTAGGAGTGTGGCGACGGGGCTCCTTCACCACCTTCTTTCTGCGAGGTTCACCCTTTCGCTTTCGCTTGAAGTGGATGTCGGGATCTTCCTCTTCTTCCTCCTCGACCTCTACCTCCTCCATTAGGGTCGTGCCTACCCCGCCCGGAGCATCCGTTGGTACCTTAGCACTAGCAACATCTTCAAAGCGTGGGCTTTCGGCATCCGAAGCTTCACTGTCGGTGGTGGCGATAAACTATGGAATGCCTGGCACCCGGACTCTTTTGCCCTCTTCCTTCGCAGTGACTTTCTGCTTCATCCGCTTGGCGATCCACTTTCAAGCCAAAAGAGTTAATAGAAAATCCAGTTGGCGCGGAGCTCGAAAATGTACCATTGGTAGAACCCCAAAGTCATCAATAGGTTTGGGGTCATTAATGGCATACACAGTCGTGCCTTGGTACAACCAGCAATAAAGTACCGCCAAGCGCGAGCACCATAATTAGGCTCCCCATGAAGGCCAAGTTAGTGTTCGGATTGCCAACGTAGAGTTGGTCATATCTACAAATAGGAGCAAACTGACTGGGGACGTATGATTGCAAATAGCAGGTATCTCCACTCCTGTATACCAAGTGAGAAGGCTGGACGCTAACCAACCATTCGAAGGCTCTCCAGCTCAACAACGTCTTACCATCCCCGATATCCTTGAGCTCCTCGTCATATCCCGCATCGTGGATGTAGGGGAAACACTGGAAGAGACTACATACGTCATACCAGTACAACAGTTTGTGGACCGCGCCATGTAGATCCGTGACCATGAAGATCCTTCAAACCGGCGAAGGTGCGCCACCCGAACACCCTCTGGAGGCTCTTTCCCAGCTTGAATAATAGCTGAATAGTGAAGAGCAAACCATACCATCAAGTAAATATATGGCAATCCGATCCTGGGATTCGGTCCGTCGTGGGGTAAGATCGTCCCTTTTCCCCTCTTCATTGTCGGTGGTCTGCAGAAAGCCTCCATCAATGCACGAAGACCCCGTTGAATAAAGCACACTACTGCTGGAAGAAGTCCTAGAGAACGACCATGTACTAGACGAACAACCGGCAATAGGACAGTAGGGAGGATAACATCACTAGAGGGAGATGGACCACACATCTCTTCAGCCATACTGATAAAAAACCGGCAAAAAGCGCTTTCCGGGACATTGGTTGGCAGGCTTGATGATGAAAGCTCCTGAGAATGTCGCCCTTCTTGTAGATGTCATCGTCTTCCTCCAGAACAATGTCTCCTTGGGCATGCTCCTTCATCCTCCAGAAGATATCCTCGTCCGTAACCCCGCATTGAGCATTTTCAGGGATATTCTCCAGGTTAAGGAACAGATAATCCCCCCAACTCTTCGAACTACTCGAGGCTCCCTTATGATTGCCATGCATGTCCGAGCAAATGTAGAAGTGGCACATCAGCTATTGGTAGGTCTCGAATAGGGCAGGCTCCAGCTTTTTCAAAAGCGCCAATTCTGCCTCACATGGGAAGTATTCTTCATAAGGGAGAGATCCCATTGGCAAAGCAGACACTTCCCATATCTCATGCAAAGCCATGCCCAATTTGCCTACAGGGGTGAAGAAAGTCCTTGTAGCTGGGCAGTACAGTTCGAAGATGGTGTAGAAGTTCGCTACGCTCATCTGGATGCCATAACAGGTAGCTCTGATAGCCTCGCGGAGTCCTTGACTCTCCAAATCCTCCTCAAAATGAGCCAAGACATACAGAGTTAAGTCTCTCCACCAGGCCTTGGGAGGATGAATCAAACCTGGGGTCCTAAAGTCCATTGTCGGGTAGTTGCCATTGACTCTGAAGAACTGATTCTCAAAAGTCTGAGCCATAGTCGGATTTTTCCCCCACCGGGATGTCTTGAAGGACATTCCCAGGGTGAAGACCCAGTATGCATTGAGGGAGACCTGCCTTTGCATAGCCAAGAGAAGCAGCTGTAAAAATACCCACGTGGATCAAGTCGGTGGTCTGGGTCACTTGCCATTTCATCTTCCGAGTCCTCGTTACACATTGGAAGAAGGATAGTGGGAAATGACGCTTGGTAGACAGGAGGTAGTACCTTTCGCCGTTCAAATTAAAGACCCACTGCCCTTCCCAGTTAGCAGTTGATGATCTGTGTCAAGCGCTGCGTCTCCAAACATGAAGCTGAGATTCCGATAAGTCTTTTGGTCTCAGTCCTCTAGAGGAGCAGTGGTCAAGTACTCCTCATTGTGTGCTGATCTTCGGTGTGGATCCGAGCATCGCGGCAAGGAGTGCTTCGTTCACTAAACAATGAAGCTTGTCCCTAGAATTGTAGACTGATGTTTCCATCCAGTCCCTGGCCGACCCAAAGAGGCTGTTCAAGGGTCCAGGAGTATAGTGCACTACAGAACAAAAAGGAGAAATATATTAGCCCAGAAGTTAAAAAGGAAAGGAGAAAGTAAAAAATGCTAAGGCATAGCTTTGCTTCGAAAGTGAACCTAACCTAGCCTAACAGTAGCTTTGCACTAAAGCTTAATTTCACACTCTGCAAAAAGGTAGAGTGCAAAAGAAAACGAGTCGCCCAAGGCATAACTTCGCTTTCCAAGTGAAGCTAGCCTAGCGTTAGCTTCGCTCTGAAGCATAACTTCGCACTCTGTACAAAGGCAGAAGTGCAGCAAGTTATGAAGTATTAGCTTCGCATGGAAGCTTAAAAGGCAGTTGTGCCTAAGTGGGGGTAACCCTACTATCTAGCTTCGCTCAGAGGCTTAGCTTCGCATTCTGTCACCTGATAGAATGCAAAAAGCCCAAAGGGCTAACTTCGCTGAAAAGGCACTTGTGCCTAAAAAGAAAAAATTACTCAAAGGATGTAAGTCCTCTATCCAGCTTCACTTCGGCAGCTAACTTCGCATTCTGTCACTTGATAGAATGTAAAAATCCCAAAGGGCTAGCTTCGCGGTGAAGCATGAAGAAGAAACTGTTTAGTTTCTTCGTGAAATTTTAGGGGAATTAAATCTCCTAAAAATCAGCAAAATCAAAAAAACTAAGGGAGATGAACTCCCTGAGATCACTAGGTCATGGTGAACCATGGGGGGTTCCCTATTAAATAGCCAATCAAAAAGAGATGAAAATCTTTGAAAAGGGAAGAATTCCCTACCCGCAATAGGGTGTCCGACTGCCGGAGGCGGAGACGACGGCGCCGTGGCAGAGGTCGTTGCCTCTTTCTCAGGACGCTGCTTGGGGGCCATTAGAGCGTGGAGGAAGGTCTGAAAGAGTTTAAGAAGAAGATGAGCAAGAGAAAAAATTTTCTCTAAGAATAAAACTCGAAGTCTAGAGAGAGATAATGACTCTCTGAGAATAGCGAGGTTTGGCTTTTAAAGGCGCTGCATGCGCCTATAACTTCGCGCCTCCAGCGCTGCGCGTGCCTATAGCTTTGCCTCCTAAAAAGGAGTGCAAGCTGTTGTTTCAAATTTAAATTTGAAATGACGGTTCTAATTTCAAGAACCGCCCATAGCGAAGGCATCTAGTTTCACTTGCATGCGAACGTACGCGTCGCCTGTAGCTCCGCTGTGAGTTCATTATTGACTTCGCGCGGCGTTTGGTTAACTTCACTAAAAGCTGATGTTAACTCCGCTGAGAGCTTAAATCCGCTGAAAATTCATGTTGTAGCTTCGCTGAAAGCTGAGCTTAACTCCGCTGAAAACTCATGTTGTAGCTCCGCTAAAAACCCCGTTGAAGAGCTAATTCCCTAGCTTCACCAAGAACTTGTCCTTAGCTATACGAAGAGTGTGTGTACACAATCTGTACAATATTAAAGTTCAGCAATACAGATATCAGGTTTCAAATTCAAAGCGCTTCAGAATGTGTACCAATCCATTCTACATTCGTGAAAACTTTGAAGGGGGTCTTGTTGATACTCTAAAAAGACAAGGCTCTCAGATTTCATTTCAATTGGTCCAAACGACGTTTAAACTTATCGACATTTATAAAAGACAAGTCACAGACAAGCTGATGACCAGTCTAAATTTACTTCCAAGGTACAAGGCAGCAATTTGGACTCTATTGATACAGTAAAGCAGACAATAAGCCAAAAATACCTGTAAGGAAGCCAAAGCAACTCTATAAAGTTAGGTCTGATCAAATATCTAGCCTCACAGAGAATCAGGATTACTAAAAAGACCGAAGCCTCTAGCTTCACGCAAAGCTCCAATCAGCCCCACAACAGCTTATCTTAAAGCTTCTCTAGAAGCTTCATTCTAAACTTTGCTAGAAGAAGGAATAGTCAAGCTTTTCTTCGAGCTGAATTTCTAGCTTCGCTAGGAACTTCATCCCCAGCTTTGCTGGAAGAAAGGATGATTCAACTTTGCTATAAGATGAGTATTAGCTTCGCATAAAGCTTCCAAGTTAACTTCGCTTGGAGATAGCTTCTCGTTTAGCTCCGCAACGAACTTTACTAGGTCATTAATTGACCATTTCAAAATCCCACGTGGGGTTAGTGGGTGAACACCATTAGTTTAGTGGGTCCTTTAGGGTTAGTGTTATCTCGAACCCAAACATTCTTATTTAATAAATTTAGTTTAGCATAACAAAACTTTTCTAAATGGCCTTTGCGGCCACAATGAGCACAAGAATAAATTCTACCATACATAAATGCATGTTTATGTGAGTGTGCATGTTTGTGTGATTTTGAAGCATGATGATGATGAGTGTGTTTCCCTTGGGATATTCCTTTAGGAAACTTAGATGCAAGTTTAGTCATATCAAAAGCATATTTCTTTAAAATAGTATCCAAAACTTCAATACGTTTTTAGATATCTAAAAATTCATTTTTATTGCAAGTAAAAATAGGGCTTTTTCCTTTACAAGATGGTTTGTATTTTTTCAAAATCCTTTTTCATTTTCTCAAAGAATTTGATAATTCATTTTTCTCTTTTAAAACAAGTTCAAATTTATTCTTTAAAGAGTCATTTTCCCTTTTCAATTTTTTATTTTGGGCTTGAGAAATTTCATATCTATTTTGTAATTCTTCAAAAAAATGTGCAAGTTCATCCATAGTCAAGTCATCATCATCTAGAGAGTTTTCTAGACATACCTTGGTAGCATCCTCGCCATGTGCCATGAAGCACATGTGAGCGGTGTCGATCTCCTCTTCGGATTCTGACTCCGAGTCATCCCACATAGCCACCATCGATTTTTTCTTCTTTTGCCCATTCTTGGAGGTAGTACTTGTAGAGCGGGGCAATTGGCAATTAGGTGTCCCGTCTTCTTGCAATGAAAACAAGGACCCGGTTCCTCTCTCTTCTTTTCGAATCTTCCTTGAGGTCTCCCTCTTCGGAAGTTGCTTTGTCTACCTCTTTTATAGAACATTTTGCCCACCTTCCTTATGAGCCTGGCAAAGTCTTCATCGTAGTCTTCCGATGAATCGTCTTCATCATGGGTGGATGGAACGGCCTTGAAAGCAAGGGCTTTCTTCTTTGGTGCCTCCCTTTCTTCTCTAACTTTCATCTCCATCTCATGGGTTTTGAGATTGCCGATGAAGCCGGAGAAGTCCATCTCCTCCCTATCATTTAGCTCCTTGAGAGTGGTTGCCTTGACTTCCCAAGACTTGGGAAGAGCTCTAATGACCTTCCAGATCTTTTGGTCATTGTTAATGTTGTCACCTAAAGAAGATAGAGCATTAGTGATCTTTGTAAAACGGGTGAGCATATCATCTATGCATTCATTTTCAAGCATGTAAAAATTCTCATATTGAGAACGGAGCAAGTCAATTTAGATCTCTTGACTTGAGACGTTCCCTCATGAGTAACAATAAGAACATTCCAAACTTCAAATGCAGATATACAGTTAATGATGCGTGAAAGATCATCTTCATTTAAAGCTTGGGTGAGTGCATATTGGGCTCTAGCATTGGCTTCGGACCATGTTTTCTCATCAGTGAGAGGTTCACTAAATTCTTTGGTGATGGACCTAGCAACTCTAACTCTTAGATATTTAGGAAAAGGTTCATTTTGACCTTCCAAATAGGAAAGTTCAATCCATCAAATTTGGATGGGGACTTGATGTTAGAAAAGTCAACAGATGCCATGAATACAAGTATAATGCACAACAAATAAAAATGCAACAAATAGATATAGCCAAAAGTGAGGATCTCCCTAAGGTGGTTAAACCAAATGCTAGGGTTAGGCTCTGATACCAATTGAAATCACCTAAAGGGGGGTGAATAGGTGATGGCTATACCAAGTGACAAATAATGCGGATTTAAAAAACTATTTAACAATAAGCAACAATTATAAAAGGACTTGCAAGAATATAAACAAGTAATAGAGCAAGTAAAGGAGAGAGTGAGTTTAGAGATAAGTAGACAATCGCAAATACAATGATATGTTTCGAGGTTCGAGTCACTGCTCTACGTCCCCGCCTTCAACACGATGAAGGATTTCCACTATTCTTGATCCCACCGGATCGTCGATACAAGTTCTCACTAGAACTCCTTGAACACACTTGTCCTCTCTCGCGGTGCCGCAACACCAACTAGGAGCACACTAGCTCGCTTGAGGCCGATGCCTCTACAACTTCTCAATATGAAGAAAAAGGTGATTAGCACTTGATCACAAACAAAGGCTCACTTGCACAACCCTACAACCAAGATGAGGAGATGAAGCTTTGGGATTGTGTAGTGCACAATTTAGAAGAGAAATAGAGGAAAGCTTCAAGCTAAAAATGATTGGAAATTTGGCTCAATGAAAGCTATTTGTTAAAAGGCTAAACTTTTGAAAAACTTGTAAATCTTTTTGTAAATCTTGTTATCTTTAGTTGTAGAACACTCCCTCTATTTATAGGGGATGAAAACTGGGTTACAAGGGTCAAGAGAATCGTTGGGGGAAACCCAACACAAAACAGGTCAGAAAAATAGCTATTGGAAACTGTCAGAAAATTCTGACTGCTGTCGGTCGACCGGGCCGGTCGACCGCCAACGGTCGGATTTTCGACCGTTGGGAAACCGGTCGACCGGGACGGTCAACCGCAGTCCAAACAGAGAGTAAGTTCTCTCTGTCGGTCGACCGGTCCGGTCGATCAAAAAAAAAACAGAGAGCACTGCTCTCTCTCACGGTCGACCAGTCGGTCGACCGAAGTGCACACATGCACAGTGGTGCATGTCGGTCGACCGCCCGGTCGACCGACAGAGCAATTCAGCTCTGCCAGCGGTCGACCGGACTCAGGCTAAAAATAGATTTTTGAAAGGGCTTTTGAAGATAGAAATTTTTGATAAAAATTCTTTGGATTAGGTATACAAAATAGAGTTCTAGGACTTATAAGGATCAGGGTGTGATCATAGATCAACACCAAAATAATTTGAACTTTATTTTGATAAAAATCCTTTTTCTGAACAAAACGGTTTTTCCAAAAACTTGTTTTTCAAAAACAAACTTTGTTTTTCCGAAACTAGGTTAGAAATTTTGTAATAAAAATTGTTTGTAAGCATGAAGCAATAAGAAATGTGTGTGTGTGACAATCCCAAAGTTATCTACCTCTATCATCTCGGTTTTGACAAAATAGACTATAAATCCTAACTAAAAATGGAAAATACAAATCTTGTATAGTCTTCAATCTTGTTTGATCCTGGAGCGCTTCTATTGTGCTAGGCTCTGGGATCCAAATCTTTGCGGCTTCCAAATGTGTGAGTCTTGTGTTAGAGCCGTCAACCAAACTATGATTTTTACCTGAAACTCATTTAAACAAACTTGTTAAAAACATAACTATATATGGTTTGTTATCATCAAAACTTTGGGCTAATGGCCTTTGGGCCAACAAGAAAGTGTGGACTTCTGCAATGCTAAAGATTTTGACCTGCACACCAAAAACAAAGAAGAAAAGTTAACAAAAACGTGAATTCAAACCGTTCCCATCCTCAGCAACGGCGCCAAAATTTGATTGAGGGAAAACCGCGCACAAGAAATGTATATTTAGAAATCAATATTTAAAGTGTGTATGCTTTAGCTTCCTCGATACTTCCGTTATAGTATAGAGGCTAAAACGAGTCGAATCCACAAGGACGAGAGGTGATAGAAGCTTTACCGGTTGATTCACGTGTGTGTTAACAATTCTTCAATGTTTGAAAGAATGAAAAGAAAGGAAAATAAAGAATGGAAAGAGAAGTACGGTGAAACACAAAGAGGTAGGAAACATAGTAGAATTGTTTTTGTGATTTTGTTTGTATATCTAAAACAAAATGAAAAAGAAAAAAAACTCATGGCTACTAACTACTAATGACTCCACCAACATGCTAACCTCTTAGTGATAGTTGCCTCACATGTATCCTTGGCCATCACTAGTCCTTGGTTCAAGAGTGTTTCAAAGCATAACCCATACGATAACTTTCACATCAAAACTCAACATAATAAGGGCAAGCTACACTTAAACCATCAAAACTAAATAAGAGTAAGTATGGAGTAAAGTAATGTTAGCTTGTTAGAGAGTTAGGATGTTTGAGTGTTAGATCCATCATCATGAGCCATCAATGGCTCTTGCAAGAGCAAGGCCAAGTAGAGGCTATTAGATTCATGTGGATTATCAAGTAAGAAGTTAGACTAGTTAGTGGTTAGTGGTTAGTAGTTAGTTGCCATGAGAGAAAATTAGCTAAACATGTAAAAGGAGTTGAGAAGAAAATAAAGAGAGGTAAAGAGAGAACCTTTCATAGATTGTCGCCTTCTATTACAAGAACTCTTGCTTTCCAACCATATACCACTCTCTCTCCTGTTACAAGATCTACAAGAAATGAAAAATACAAAGAACTAACCTAAACTAAACTACCCTAAATTACAGTATAGAAAAACTACACTACTCTCTGTATATCTCTCTGAAGAAGAACCCCAGAGGGTATTTATAGGCATCAGGGGAAAGGGGGCCAAGGGCCAAACCCTGGCCCAAAGTACGGCCGCGACCATGCCCGTACGGCCACGGAGAGCTGCGCGCTGTCCTGTCTGTCCCTTGTCAGATGCAGCTCCCGGTTTCTAGTTTTGGGCCCCTGATTTTGAAGAATCATCTCTCCAAAGTCAATGGCTAGATTATAGGCCTTTAATCACCCATTAAATGGTGATTTAGAGTCTTCTTCGTCATTGCACACTATGGACCTAGAAACATGCAAGAGAGGTGTTTATTAGCAGAATTTAATATGAAATAAATGTGAAAATGAGGAATGAAATATGCAGTTTTAGAGACTAATCACTGGTAAGAGAGAGAAGATTGACTTAAGAATTCAAGAGGAGATTCTTAGAGAGAGTGTTCTCTTGTTCTCCTGCTTCCAAATACTTAATTTTCAGAACCAAGCGAGAAGAAAATCCTATTAGAAGGCAGCGTGACCGTCTGATCGATTGCATCGTCAAAGGGATAACGTGATCGTGCGCTGATTAGATCCTACTGGCATACTTTCTCAGAAATCTCAGAGGAGATCTACCTGTAATTTTCTTTAAGTTACTTTTAATTTCGCTCCTCAATTCTTTTTTGTAAGTTTTCCCCGATCAATTTCAAAAACAGATCCCCCTTCAATAGCAAACTAAGCTATTTATAGGGGTTTTAGGAGTAAAACTGTCCCTAAAAACCCTCCATAATGGGGGTTAACTCCCCTCATTACGTTGGCAGTAATTGACTCAGTAATGACGGTAGTTATAACCGAGACGCAGGGCTTCTCTGCAGTTGAAACGCGAGCTTTGAGCCTCACGTTTTGGGATTATATTATAGTGTTGTTGGATGCCGACTTGCTAAACGCGGGTTTCGAACTCTGCTAAACGCGAGCTTCGAGTTCTGCGTCTTGGTATTGCTATTGGCTCAGAGGCCTTTCACTCTAGTTTTGATGATGATTAACTTATGTAGTTATTGTTTACTAATAATCTTGTGATATTTAATTTCAGATATTTAATCAAGATATTAGTAGGTGATTAGCTTCAACAAAGGTGTTTTGGAGCTTTCACATAGTGATTCAAGAGCTCGCGCGTCAAGATCGCATCTAGCACTCGGTTGGAGTCAAGCTCGTTGAATCGCATTTGGATCGAGTGGCATTCCACAAGAAGACCTCGGTTTGTTTAGTTTAAAGATTAGATAGTATGATATGCTCAAGTTCACAATACACACCCGAGTTTCATGTTTTGGTTTTCAGTTTAACCGATCTTTGTTTTCATGAGTAGATAGATTCAAAATAAGTTTACATGGTTTAATATATATTAGATTTGTTCTATATACATCTATGCTTCAACTATATTATACAAACTTAGTTTGATAGTCTACTTCATGAGTTTTGAGTTTTGGTTTTTTTTAACAAAACTTATTTTTGGATTTCATGTCAAAAATATAGATATAAATCTTTATATGTATATTGGATTATATCCATATACAACATGCTTAAAAGTTGTTTCAATATCATGTTTTTGTATTTGGATGAGTTTTTGGACAAAACGATTTTTCATTTCAAAAATTCAAGTTTTAGAAAATACGGATTTTGGTTTTCGGCAAAATTTCAAGAACACAGAAATGGTTCAAATTGTTTGAAATATGTGTTGAATTTTTGTCACAAATATTTGTATTTCAAAGATATAACAAGAACAGATTTTTGTGAAATTATGTGATTTTATGGGATTTATTTGAAGTTAAAAAGACTAGTATTTAAATCCTATATTTTTCCCTGCCAGACTCTGGCGGTCGACCGGATGGTCGACCGGACCAGTGGTCGATCGACCGTCCCAGTCGACCGATGTGCACGAGACGTGCACAAAGACCAAGTGAATTGGCTGGTCGACCGTGCGGTCGACCGACTGAAATCACCCCACTCTCGGGTGGGGGCCGGTCGACCGGGCAGTCAACCGTGCACTTTGGCCCGGTCGACCGGGCGGTCGACTGGAGGCTCAACGGTCAGAATTATGACCGTTGGCCGGTCGATCGGAGGGGCAATCTGGGCTTTTCCAAATTACAACGGGCAGATTTTTGTGGAGGTTATAAATACCCCATTCTTGAGCTGCTTTCACCAAGCTTTTTAGAGAAAATTTTCACATCTATTAAGTGTTTTTCAGCAAAAGTTTTTGGGTTCAAAAGTTTTAAGCTTTGTTGGTTTTTAAAGCGTTGGAAATTCAAAGAAAATAGAGTATTTTGGGAATTGGTTTTTGATCTAAATTTCTATATCTATTTGGAGTTTTTTCCAAGTGATTTTTTTTGTTCAAAACACTTTATTTTCTCACCTTGAGCTTATCTATCTATCCTATCTATAGGATCATTGTTTTGTGAGAAAGAATTGGTTTGTGGTCTTTCAGATCACCAAGTATGTAAACCCTTTTCTTTGCTTGGCTTTGTGCCTTTCCCTCTAAGTATAGAGGAGGTTATGCAATTGGGTTGTTGATATCCCTTTAAGTGTAGAGGTGATTGATAGTTGTTTGGCTTTGTGCCTTGCCTCTTGTGAGAGGTTGTATTTGTTGAGAGAGGAGTTATGTACTCCCAGTTTGTATTTACCCAAATCCTCAGTGGAGGTTCTCTGTGTGGAAAGTCCTATGTGGACGAGTTAGTGGAAATCCTTCTGGGTGAAGGCGGGGACGTAGAGCTGGGTGCTCGAACCTCGAAACAAATCTTGTTGTTTGCGATTGATCCACTTTCTCTAACTCTCTCTCTTTACTTTGTACATTGATTCATATTGTTCATATCATTTGCATGCTTGTGTTGATTGTGTACCCATACTTGTGTTTAACCAAGAGAGCTTCATATAGGGGCTGTTTGGTTGCAAGGAAGTGGGCGGAAGTAAGAAAATAGGGAAGTATAATTGCTCACTTTCGTATCTATCCAAATACTGAAAAAGGAAAATAAGAAAACCCTTTTTCCTTTTCTTTTTTCTCTTTTACACAATCATTTTCTCACTTTCAGAGTGCTACAGTTAATTTTGTGGTCATGTAAATCTCATTTGTAATAAATTGCAGCACAAAACGGTTAATTTTTTGATTATGTAAATCTCACTTGCATTCTAATTACAGTTTATTTTTTATTTTTCATAATTAATTTTTATTTTAATATTATTTTACAGTCAACTTTATGGTCAGCTTTTCCAATTCCACTTTCACATTACCATCCAAACACTAGAAAGGACAAAATATTTTTCAAGCCACACTTCCCAATAACATCCAAACACCGGAAAACTTACTAACTAATTCCCAGTTTCAAAGGAAATTATTACCACTTCCTCAATTCCTCACTTCCTCACTTCCACTCTTAACCAAACAGGCCCATAGCACCTCAACTCTTGTTTAGAAGAATTCAGAGGAGATAGTCCAGAGACCTTCACCGGGAATTTGGCTACACTCTTTGTTACGCTAAGTGTGTTGCTATTAGTTTTTAATTCCGCATCATTAGCATTAGATTAGCCTTACACCTATTCACCCCCCTCTAGGTGTAATTTCAATTGGTATCAGAGCCTACGCTCCTGATATTAGGTTTAACCACCTAGGAGTGAGATCTTGGTTGCTAATCTATAATTGCATTTGCACACATATTGTTTACATATGGATAGCCTTCCCATGTTTGATATCTCTAAACTTGATATATGAAAGGTTCTTATGAGTTGTCATTTAAAAGCCCTAGGTTACAAAGTTTACCTTGCCATTACCAAGAAATCTTACCTTAGTAATAGCAAGCATATAGAGGCCAATGCACTAGCCCTAAAGGCACTTAGAGCATCTCTTAGTAAAGAATATTTAAATGTATTTTTTCATTATGATTCTGCTTTTGCAGTGTGGAACATTTTGACATCTCCCAAGCTACAAACGCTTATCAATAAGAAGGGAAAATCTAGTCGAGACAAGTCCGACCAACATTGCTTCATGGTCCAAGGAAATGACTCCCTTGAGGTACATTCGGATACTCAACTAGATAGTGCTAGTTTCTCTTGTAATGAGTGTATGGATGCATATGCTTTAAATAACAAACTAGCTAAAAATTGTGAAAAATTGATTTCGAGATATGAAGTTTTGAAAAAGAATAGTAATACATTAAAAGAAGAATATGAAAGTTTGTTTTCAAAACTTAATTTGGTTTTGCAAGAGAGGGATGAGATTTCAATTGAAAAGGACTCATTGAAATCCCAACTTGACCTTGCCTTAAATGAAATAAAATTTTGAAAAGAAAAAATGATTGTGAAATTATTTTGAAGAAAAATGAAGATCTATCTTCAAAACTTGATTTTGAGTTAAAAGAGAATGAATCTTTGAAAAACAAAATTATTTCTATTTCAAATGAATTGGATATAGTTTCTAAGAAAAATGTTTCTTTGAAAAATGATTTAGATACTCATGTTTGTCATGCTAGTGTAGCTTCATCATCTAGCTCATCTATTGCATGCACTACCTCTTTACTATAATTGAAAATGATATTTGTATGCTTAAGAAGAGTATTGATTGTTTGGGCTCCACTTTGAGCCAATGTGCCATGAACCACACACGTTTGGAATCTATGTTTCGCAAGAAATAAGTTCCATCTATGCATGCACACCATACACGGCATACACATGCTCCTCACGTACACACTCATAACACTTTGTATGCTCATGTGTACACTTGTACACATTGTGGACATAAAAGCCACCTTGCTAAATTTTGCTATGATAGGATACATGATTCAAATTTAGCAAATAAATTTGTTTGGGTTAGGAAAGGTGCTAACCTCCATGGACCCAAAAGAGTATGGATACTAAAGACCACTCCTATTTTTTATGTAGGTGTGGGCTCTCACTTGACGTGAGAGTATTGGTGCCTTGAGGTGGATGTGTTTCGAGCTTAAAAGATGACTAATTTGTATGCATCACTTTCAAGGGGAGTTTAGTGGCAAGACCCCATGGTTTGGAGACATAGACATGTACCCTCATGGTTTTGATAACAATCTCTAACTCCCATTTATATTTACATGCTTTCATATTATTGATTTTTAGCATGTGTTAATTTTTCATGATTAGTATGTTAAATGTCATGATAATTAGACTTGTGATATACAATATATAGTATGTGAGGCCACCCATGTTTATATGGACCCATATTTTGTGTTCTCTTCATAGTTTAGCTATTATGTATATCATAGCTCTAATAGCATGAGTATTTACATAATGATCATATGAGTTTTGTTTTGATGCTTCACGTTTTGACTACTTGTTTAAATGTTAGTTTTCATTAAAACTTGTGTATATGCTTTACAACTAATGAGCCACAAATAGATTATTACATGTTTGTGCTTATTTGCTCATTTGTACCTATTAGATGTACTAGTATAGCCTAGTTTTGATGATTCATGCATTTTGACTTGTATTCCCTTTTTGGATATGTTTTCGTATATGTTTAACTTCATGTATATGTTACTTTGTCTAAACTAATAGTTATACATATACATCATTGAGCCACTGCCTTCATGCATATACTTTTATGGACTTGTTCATGTTTGGATATGTATGTATGCTCTAGTTTGTACAAAACATACATATGCCTTGAAGTTTGAATTATTTTGATGAAAATTAAATTTTAATGATTTTCGTGTTTTCGTTTATAAAGAAATTTCACATTGAGCTTAATTGTCTATTTTCATGACTATGTCTTTCACACAAAACTTATACACTCACATTATTTGATGTTTTCTCATGATTTTATTTTCATGAGTATTATATGTGTTATATAGACTTTGAGTGTCATTGGTTGAGTGATTTTCATGTTTCATGGAACATATTCTTATTTTATTCCTTACTTGAAAGATTTCGTGCTAGTTTACAATTTTATCATATAACTAGTTGTGTATTCTTCATTTGGTAGAGTTTTCAATTGTGCTAAAACTATTTTCAAACTTATTCTTGAAAACCCCTACCCACTTAAGGGCGGTTGGTTGGGCACCCATGCCTTGTATGTTCTTAATTGAAAATCTTTTAACATGTGCGTGAAATAGGTAGTAGGTATGAGTTATACAGTTGATTTTCATCATATTTTTCAATCGGTATCTTAATTGATATTTTTTTGTATACTCATATTTTGTTTTATATATATGTATGCTTCAAATTTTTAATAGTATCAATTTCGATTGGTATTTACTTTTTCATACATATATATGCGATTTGATTGTGCTTATATCTCTATATCTTAAAGCACATATCATGTCTATGCTAAGCTTGGTTTAGTCCTTAATGACAATTTTTTTTCAAATTGATATTTTAGACAAGCTTTTGCATAAGTTTTATTTGTATTTCATAAAGGAGGAGAAAACTTTATGTTTTAGTTTTCAATTGATTGTATTTTCAATTTCAATTGGTATCTTACTCCCACTCTATATGGTATATTGTATTTCAATTGGTATATTTCAATTGGTATCAAGGATCTTAAATTGTATTTATTCTAAAAATTGGTATCATATTGAAATGAGTTATGTTTATCTAAAATTATTTGTTTATATAAAAACATGTATTTCTTTACTATTTGTATCATGATTTACACATTCATATATATTTCAATTGATATCAAGATATAAAATATACATATATATTTCAATTGGTATCAAAAACATATAATGTTTCATTTTCATTAGCATCAAAGTTTTCAAAATATTTCCCATTGATATCTCAAAATTTGTGTTTATTTTCTTTTAGTATCATAATATGGTATCACATGTTTTGATATATATCTATCTTATGTTTGTTTTTGTTGCTAGTCAACAAGGAAAAGAAAATTTTTGGTTTATACCCTTTGTTGATAATTCACAAAAAGGGGGAGAAATATTTGTGTTTATATGCATGTTTATTATGTTTATTCGTGTTTTTCATTGATATCTAGTACATATATGTTAATAAATGTCAATTGGTATCAAAAGCATTGTATTGTTTATGCATAGTTTTGGTATCAAGAGCATTATTTTGTTTATGCATAATCTATTGATATCAAGAGCATTGTTTTATTTATGCATATTTATGTTGAGCATTCATTGCATATCTTCATGTTTATTGCTATGCATGAGTTAAGGGGAAGCTTCTATGAAGCTTAACTTTAATCCATGCATATATAACTCCATGAGTTTTGTCATCATCAAAAAGGGGGAGATTGTTGGCCCAGAGGCCTTTCACTCTAGTTTTGATGATGATTAACTCATGTAGTTATTATTTACTAATAATCTTGTGATATTTAGTTTCAGATATTTAATCAAGATATTAGTAGGTGATTAGCTTCAATAAAGGTGTTTTGGAGCTTTCACATGGTGATTCAAGAGCTCGCGCGTCAAGATCGCATCTAGCACTCGGTTGGAGTCAAGCTCGCTGGATCGCGTTTGGATCGAGTCTATTTAGAGACGGCATTCTACAAGAAGACCTCAGTTTGTTTAGTTTAAAGATTAGATAGTATGATATGCTCAAGTTCACAATACACACACGAGTTTCATTTTTTTGTTTTCGGTTTAACCGATCTTAGTTTTCATGAGTAGATAGATTCAAACTAAGTTTACATGGTTTAATATATATTAGATTTGTTCTATATACATCTATGCTTCAACTATTTATATAAACTTAGTTTGATAGTCTACTTCGTGAGTTTGGAGTTTTGTATTTTAACAAAACTTATTTTTGGATTTCATGTCAAAAATATAGATATAAATCTTTATATGTATATTAGATTATATCCATATACAATATACTTAAAAAATTGTTTCAATATTATGTTTTTGTATTTGGATGAGTTTTGGACAAAACGATTTTTCATTTCAAAAATTCAAGTTTTGAAAAATACGGATTTTAGTTTTCGGCAAAATTTCAAGAACATAAAAATAGTTCAAATTGTTTGAAATATGTGTTGAATTTTTGTCACGCATATTTGTATTTCAAAGATATAACAAGAACTGATTTTTGTGAAATTTATGTGATTTTATGGGATTTATTTGAAGTTAAAAAGACTAGTATTTAAATCCTATATTTTTCCCTGCCAGACTCTGGCGGTCGACCGAACGGTTGACCGGACCAGTGGTCGGTCGACCGTCCCGATCGACCGATGTGAACGAGACGTGCACAAAGGCCAAGTGATTTGGCTGGTCGACCGTGCGGTCGACCGACTGAAATCACCCCACTCTCGGGTGGGGGCCGGTCGACCGGGCGGTCGATCGTGCGCTTTGGCCCGGTCGACTGGGCTGTCGACCGGAGGCTCAACTGTCAGAAATATGACCGTTGGCCGGTCGACCGGAGGAGCAATCTGGGCTTTTCCAGATTGCAACGGGCAGATTTTTGTGGAGGTTATAAATACCCCATTCTTGAGCTGTTTGCACCAAGATTTTTAGAGAGAATTTTCACATCTATTAAGTGTTTTTCAGCAAAAGTTTTGGGTTCAAAAGTTTTAATCTTTGTTGGTTTTTAAAGTGTTGGAAATTCAAAGAAAATAGAGTCTTTTGGGAATTGATTTTTGATCTAAATTTCTATATCTATTTGGAGTTTTTCCCAAGTGATTTTCTTTGTTCAAAACACTTTATTTTCTCACCTTGAGCTTATCTATCTATCCCATTTAAAGGATCATTGTTTTGTGAGAAAGAATTGGTTTGTGATCTTTGAGATAACCAAGTATTGTAAACCCTTTTCTTTGCTTGTCTTTTTGCCTTTCCCTAAGTGTAGAGGAGGTTATGCAATTGCGTTGTTGGTATCCCTCTAAGTGTAGAGGTGATTGATAGTTGTTTGACTTTGTGTCTTGCCTCTTGTGAGAGGTTGTATTTGTTGAGAGAGGAGTTGTGTACTCCCGATTTATATTTACCCAAATGCTCAGTGGAGGTTCCCTGTGTAGGAAGTCCTGTGTGGACGAGTTAGTGGAAATCCTTCTGGGTGAAGGCGGGGACGTAGAGCTGGGTGCTTGAGCCTCGAAACAAATCTTGTTGTTTGTGATTGATCCACTTTCTCTAACTCTCTCTCTTACTTTGTACGTTGATTCATATTGTTCATATCATTTACATGCTTGTATTGATTGTGTGCCCATACTTGTGTTTAACCAAGAGAACTTCATATAGCACCTCAACTCTTATTTAGAGGAATTTAGAGGAGATAGTCCAGAGCCCTTCACCGGGAATTCGGCTACACTCTTTGGTTACGCTAAATGTGTTGCTATTAGTTTTTAATTCCGCATCATTTAGCATTAGATTAGCTTTCACCTATTCACCCCCCTCTAGGTGTAATTTCAATTGCTTATATGGCTGAGACGCGGGCTTCAAACTCTGCGTCTTCGCCATTACAGTGAAGCAGAGACGCGGCTTCGACCCTTACGTCTTGGTACTGCAGTGATGCTGAGGCGCGGCCTTCAAGCTCTGCGTTTGGGCCATTGCAGTGATGTTGAGACACGAGCTTCGACCCCTGCGTCTCGGTACTACGCGATTGGCTATGATTTGTCTTGCGTCTGCAGTACAGACTCTGCTTTGTGATGACTTGTCCTCAGTAATTTTTAGATAGTCTATTTATCAAACATGTTGACCAAGATCTTTTGCTAATTCAGATTTATATTGATAACATTTTTTTGGTCTACTAATGAAATTCTGTGTGAAGATTTCTCTACAAGAATGCAATAAGAATTTGAATTGAGTCTCATGGGAGAACTCAATTTCTTTCTTGGTTTGCATATCAAACAAGCAAAAGATGGAACTTTATCAATCAAGGGAAGTACGTTCTTGAGCTTGCGATAAGTTCAAAATGGAAAACTCAAAAGACATGTCTATTCCAATGAGTCTACTACCAAACTTTACAAAGATGCCAATGGTAAGAGTGTAGATGAAAACCTCTACAGACATATGGTTGGTATTCTTCTCTGTCTAACTGCTAGTACACCAGATATCATGTTAAGTGTTTGTATTTGTGCATGCTTTCAAGCTTCATCAAAAGAATCTCACTTATATGTTGTAAAAAGAATTATTAGGCATGTTCACTTTGGATTTTGGCTCATATTATCCTAAGTATGCTAGTTTTGATCTATTGGGATATAATGATACTGATTTTGTCGGAAGTAAAACTGATAGAAAGAGTACAAGTGAAATATGTTAATTTCATGGCCATTTTCTTATATCTTGGTTTAGTAAAAAAGAAAATTGCGTTATACTTTCTACAACAGAGGCGGAGTATATTGCTGCCGGATTATGTTGTGCGTAAATTTTGTGGAAGAGGCAAACTTTGCAAGACTATGGTGTCTAGTTTGATACAACTAGCATATTATCCAAAAATTCTATTTTACATTCTCGCACTAAACACATAGATGTAAGACACCACTTTCTTAAAGATCATGTTGAATATAGGGATATCTTATTAAAATTTATTGATACCCATAATCAACTTGCTGATATTTTTACTAATTGTCTGCTGAACAATTTTGCAATATTCGTAGCAATTTGGCCATTTTGCATATTAGAATAACTTTTATTAATAATATTTCTTAAGTTATTGTAATTTCAGGTATTCTATCGGCAGGTCCTATCACCAATATCCTTTCTATCAGACCAGTTTGACTCATTTGACTTATTTTTCTTACCTATAAAGTGATGTGGACCACCTAACCTACTTCATTTCTTCTCTAGTATCTAAATTACCTCCTACCAAAAAATGCAGTGCTGCAACTTTCCTAGTCCATGTCCATTTAGAAAAACCTAACTCCTTATCTCTTTGTCTTCTTCTTTGAAAAATCCCCAAATTCTTCTTCTCCAAAATGTTCGAGCCTCAGCCTATCGTCTCTAGTCTCAATGAAGAGCACATGTATATTTTCATCACCGTCAGCGAAAGGAAGAAGCACAAGACAATAATTGTCTCCAAAGCTTTGCATTCTTACACATATTTCTTGGAAGATCATAGACAAAACAGAAAGAAAGAAGAAAAATAAAAGAGATTTTGGCAAGGTTCTCACAAATGAAAAAAAGGATTTACCTGATCTGTGAAGATGCCAAAATGTTCTACAAAGAATTTCACAATGGACCTTGTATTGTGTAAAGGTATGTTGATTTCAACTTTATTTCGGACTATCAACTTAATGAGTGCTCCGATTTCATTCATCTCAGAGAATTTTTCACAATTTGCATGTGAAAAATTCTCTATATTTCTAATCTAGTGGCCATATTCTACCAAACCTTAGAATCAAAAAGGATCTTCTTACCGCATTCTCACTAGTTAAGGGAACTATGATAACTCTACGTGAAGTGGAATTAGGAGAAATTTTGAGAATTTCTACTTTAGGACCGAGCATTTTGGGTAAGTCTTTCTCCTTTCGTGGTTGAAGTAAATCTTATGCTTTAGCCAAGTTGTTTAGAATAAGAATTGATAAAGTTCACAAAATTGAAAACTCATTTTCTGTCTGTCTCACCCTAGAGCTCATGTGTTGGCTAAGATAGCTCATTTCAATTTTCTATCTCAAGGAGGTCACTTTCATATTACAAAAATAGATTGTTTATCGTTTTTATATGCTATGCTAGCACTGACTAACTTCAATTTACCTCATTTTATCTTGAGTCCTATGATAATGCCCCCTGGACAACTCAGATTTTCTTCATTGTTAACAAAAGTGTTTACATATTTTGAAATTGTGCTTGGGACTGAGACCCCTCATGGATAAAGAATGCTCTGGGCCTACTTCCATTAACAGAATGTTTCTTCTCATAAATGATAATAATAAAATCATGAATGGTGAAACCAAGACAGAGGAAGAAGCTAGGTGGAAGAAGACTCACCATGGGAAAATACCAGGTGGGAAAATAAAGAGAGCTGATATTAAGGAAGAATACATTATACCTGTAAGCTCTGATTCTGAAAAGAAAATCAGTAGAAAAGCAAACAAGAGAGAATGTAGTAAATTAAGGAAGGAAATTAGTGGGTTGAAGGATAAATTCAACCACTTCAGGAGGACTGTCCAAACTGATTTATCTAAAATCAAATGAAATCTTAACAGACTCCTCAAGAAGCTGGTTCATAAGTACACTGAGAGAGGTAACTTTCCTAATTCTGATATTGCTTCTTATGATTCTGATCAATTAAATGACAACTCTGATAATGAGGATAATTCTGCTCATGAGGATAGTTCCGGTAAAGAGAAGAGGCCTATGACTAGGTCCTCCTCCAAAAAGACCTAACGTGCTTTCTATTTTTATCTACTTGACTGATACTCTGGCATGTAATAACTATCAAACACTATTGTTTTTCTTTCATTGCTCTTATAGTACTGTCATGTATGTTATGCCTGTAGTGACTTATCCATGCATGCTTTTCTGTCAGATTTTCTACTGCTGATAAAGAGGGAGATTTTACTTGTCTGTTGATTGAATAACATTATGTAGGATGACAAATTGCACTTGGCAATTGACTATGATATTATGCAAATTACTTGAGCCTAAAGATTGTGTTAATATGCAGATTTTTGCTCATTGGATACATATATCTGCATATCCTTGTGTACATGTCAAAGGACAAAATTTGTTCATATTTTTGTCACAAACATATTCACATATATGGTCATATGTACTTGTTAAGCACATGCTAATTACAGATACTTCTTACTGATAAGTTCAAATATATTGTGAGAATCGTGAAGGATTATCTATCTATAGAAGTGCATGTTATATTTGAGAGATTAACTATATTCACAAGTTGTGAAATATTTGTTGCCATGAATTGAATTTAACAGGAGGAGTTTTGCTCTTTAATCATTCTTAGTGCATTGGCAGATAAATAGGAGAGCTTCAAAAGTAAAAATAAATTTTTTTCTATTTATAATGTTATCATCTTTCCAATCAAATTTATAAATTGCCATCATAAAAAAGGGGGATTATAACTCCTGTGATTTTGATGATGTAGTTAACCTATAAATTAAGCTACTAATAAGTTGGATTAGTAGTGTTTTTTTATTTAAGGCAAGACTTTACTTGCAGGATCGATGAATTTGAGCTAGTAATGTCACATACATATAGAGAATGGAAGGAATTATGTGAAGCTACACAAATTTCAAATTCAAGGTAAACAAATAGCTATTAGAAGCAAAGTACATCTAGCTCCACAAGATCAAACTATTACAAGATACATCATATGAAAGAGTAAGAAGGAGTCAAAGAAATATTGAGCTATATATTTCATCAATAGAAACTATGTAAGTAATCATATAATAATTTTATTATCAAACACATATTTGGCACATAGTAGGATCTTTCTGTTTCAGTTTTTAGGTAGTATTTCTATTCTACCACCTTATCTTACCACTCAACCTAATTCTACCATCTCTGCCCATTACAGATTAAACTGAGAAAATTATGTCATAATTCTGGTTCTGTTCTGATTGTTCTTTGTGAAATACACCTAGAGGGGGGGTGAATAGGTGTAATTGCTAATCTAATGATCTTTTTAAACTTAAGTAAATATGAGTGATGCAACGATCTCTCAAAACACGACTAGGAGCCGAATACCCGGTGAAGGGTTCTGAACTCCGTCCTCCCAATTCCCCTTAAAGATGGGTTAGAGGTGCGCAATGCAACCGTGTTGTATGAGATTTGATCGAACAAGATAAGAATGAAATGCTATGATGAAATACACACAATAAATATCACAAGTAAAACACAAGAGAGAATTGAACAAGTAAAGGGTTAGTTCTCAAGCAAATAATTGAAGACAATATAAAGCAAGAGAAATGTAAAGCAAGATGACGCAAGGCAATCGCAAACACGAATGATTTGTTTCGAGGTTCGAGCCACCGCTCTAGTCCCCGCCTTCACCTCCGTGAAGGGTTTCCACTATCCACCGAGGATGCCTTACAATTTGGTCTACCGAAGACCGAGCACCGAGCTCCACACCTTACAAAAGAACCTCAACCTTAGAGGTTGCTCCACAAGAAGAGAATCACAAGAACAAGAGTGATCACAACAAGATCACTAAACTCTTTCTCAAACACTTTTACAATTCTCACTCTTTTTACAACTTCACTATAGTATGAGTAATGGATTTTTGGCTCTATGAAGTGTGGTGAGAAAACTTCAGTTGTAGAGTGATATTAGCAATCAAACACAACTGAAAAACTAGCTCAAAAGATTGGAATTGAAAGCTTTAAAACAATTTTTCCTTTTCTCTTTGAAAACAATGAAAACTTGAGGATTTTTCTAAGTGAATAATAAAGACCTATTGCCCTCTATTTATAAGGAGAGAATAGGTTAAAACTCTTTTCTTTACACCTAATTTGACCTGCAAAAGGCCTCCAACAACTCTCTAAACTCTGTTAAAGAAGACAGAAAAAACAAATTTTCAGACTTGCCCAAAGAGGAAAGAGCCGTTAGGCTGCAGCAGGCTTGGCGGTCGACCGGTCCGGTCGACCGTCGCCTTGCTGGCAAAGAGCCGTTGGGCTCCGGTCGACCGTCTCCTTTGAGGAAAACACAGTTTCCTTCGGGCGGTCGACCGCGCGGTCGACCCAAACAAACCGAGAGTGGATCTGTTGACAGTCGGTCGACCGACAGACATGCACAAACCGTGCATGTCCTGACACAGGCGCCGGTCGACTGTCCGGTCGACCGGTTTCGCCTGAAACAGAAAAACAGGCTGAATTTGAAGTTGGGATTTTTTTTTTGTAAAAACATTTTAAAAATATATATGACTAAGTATTATGCAAGGATTAGTCTACACATGTTTTAAACAAAGATTTTCAATATAAAACTAGTTGGAAACATGTATACAAAAACTAATGCATAAAACTTAAAAACGAACATTTTTTAAAAAACATAGAGAAGATAAAGAATAAGTGTGTGTGCAAATCCTAAAGCCAATTATCCTACACTCAAACTTTAACATTCTATTCTTACAATGTTCTAAGGACTTCAAGGCTACAAGAGGGGCTTTCTCCACTTGATCTTCAATTTTGCATCTTGAGCCCAATTTGAGTTGTCTTGAGTCCAAGTCACCTTCCTTTAGGGAAGAAAACACCTATACAAGATAGAAAACCTGAAACACACTTAAACAACAAATAACATTAGTACAAATAACTAATATGTTTTGTGATCATCAAAACACACTAAAGACGGGTGATTGTAACCTTGGGCCAACAATCTCCCCCTTTTTGATGATGACAAAACATATAAGTTATTAAAACAAATAAAGGAAGAAAAGCTTGGAAAGCTCCCCCTCAAACAATGCTATGTATTTATCATGAATATGAAAAAGCTTTGTAAGCATACATAAAGCATTATGAAAATATCATCACCATAAATTTGTCATAGAACTCAAATAATGAACAACATTAAACAAATTTATAATAAGCAAACTTATCTTTTTCAAATATCTTTTTCTCCCTAAAACTTCAAGTAATAAACACCTTAAACTTATATATTTTTCTCCCCCTTTTTGTCATACATCAAAAAGGGTTAAAAACAAAACAAACAAAACACCAAAATAGAAATATTTTTAAGAATCTATCATGCAAACATTCAACTCACCACAAATAAATGAAAATCTAGCATAATCTAGAGGTTTAGTAAAAATATCGGCAAGTTGAAAATCGGTAGAAACATAATCAATGTCAATATCACCTTTCTCATAATGATCTCTAAGAAAGTGATACCTAATGTCAATGTGTTTGGTTTTACTATGTTGATTTGTATTCTTTGTCATGTGAATAGTACTAGTATTATCACAAAATATTTTAACATGATCAAAGTGTAAATCATAGTCAAGGAGAGTATGTTTCATCCAAAGAACTTGTGCACAACAAGCTCCGGCTGCAACATACTCCGCCTCGGCGGTTGAAAGGGCTACCGAATTTTGCTTTTTGGAAGACCAAGATACAAGACAATTACCTAGGAATTGACATGTTCCACTTGTGCTCTTCCTATCTACCTTACAACCCGCATAGTCGGCATCCGAAAAACTCGTCATTGAAAATTGGCCGGTTTTCGGATACCACAAACCCATATCAATAGTGCCCTTAAGGTATCTAATTATGCGTTTAACCGCAATTATGTGAGACTCTTTAGGACAAGATTGAAAACGTGCACAAAGACAAACGGAAAACATAATATCCGGCCTACTAGCCGTTAAATAAAGCAAGCTACCTATCATGCTACGATATAATTTAATGTCTACACTTTTACCTTGTTCATCCTTGTCAAGCTTTGTAGTTGTTGCCATGGGAGTTTTGCTTACTTTAGATTCTTCAAGCCCGAACCTTTTGATTAGTTCTTTTGTGTACTTGGCTTGATTGATGAAGATCCCATCCTTCTTTTGCTTGATTTGGAGTCCAAGGAAATAGTTGAGCTCCCCCATCATAGACATTTCGAATTCATCCTTCATGCATGACTCAAAAGCTTGGCAAAGAGATTCATTAGTAGAACCAAAAATAATATCATCTATATAAATTTGTACAATGAGTATATCTTTTTCTACATGTTTTGTAAACAAAGTTGTGTCAATTTTACCTTTCTTGAAACCATTTGAAATCAAAAATGAGGAAAGTCTTTCATACCAAGCCCTAGGGGCTTGTTTTAAACCATAAAGAGCTTTATCTAATTTAAAAACAAAATCCGGATGTGTAGGATCAACAAACCCGGGGGGTTGTTCAACATACACCTCCTCTTCAATAAAACCATTTAGAAAAGTACTTTTAACATCCATTTGAAACAATTTAAAATCTTTATAAGAGGCAAATGCTAGTGTCAACCATATGGCTTCAAGCCGTGCTACGGGTGCAAAGGTTTCTTCAAAATCGATTCCTTCGATTTGAGTGTAACCTTGGGCAACTAACCTAGCTTTATTCCTAATAACGTTACCCGATTCATCCAACTTGTTCTTAAAGATCCACTTAGTACCAATTGTTGGTCTATCGTGGGGCCTAGGAACAAGGTGTCAAACTTGGTTGCGCTCAAATTGATTGAGTTCCTCTTGCATGGCGAGCAACCAATATGAATCGGCCTCGGCTTCGAGGACGTTCTTGGGTTCAACATGAGAAATAAATGCATAATATCCACAATAGTCATGAAGTTTAGAGCGAGTTGTTACCCCTTTTGATACTTCACCTATGACGAGGTCCTTGGGATGATGTGGATTGTATCTCCAATCCTTTGGAAGTTGTTGTGTGGGCTCTTCTCCATTTGTTTGATCTTCATTTCCTTGAGCCTCTTGTATTTTAGCTTCACTTCCTTCATCATCCTTTGGCTTGTCTCCCATAGTAGGTGTATCCTCCAAGGTCACTTTCTCCAAGCCTTCATGCAAAGCATCTATTTCTACAACATTCTTAACAAACAAGTTAGATTCCTCAAACTTAACATGTATAGATTCCTCAATAGTCAATGATGACCTATTGAAGACTCTATAAGCCTTACTAGTACTAGAATAACCCACAAATATAGCCTCATAAGATTTAGGATCAAATTTTCCTAAATTATCTTTTGTATTCAAAACAAAACATTTGCATCCAAAAACCTTGAAATATGAAACATTTGGTTTTCTAGAAAAGTACATTTCAAAAGAGGTTTTTGTAGTATTTTTACAAAAGAAAACACGATTTGATATATAGCATGATGTATTAACGGCCTCGGCCCACAAATAATGTGGTAGACCATATTCACTAAGCATTGTCCTAGCCATCTCTTGCAAAGTTCGATTTTTCCATTCAACTACTCCATTTTGTTATGGAGTTCTAGGACAAGATAGTTCATGCTTTATTCCATGTTCTTCACAAAAAGTGGTAAAGGGTTGGTTAATGAATTCACCTCCTTTATCACTTCTTATTCTTAAAATTGAAACATCCTTTTCTTTTTCAACTCTTTTCTTAAAAGTTTGGAAATACGAAAATGCTTGATTTTTGTGTTCAAGAAAGAAAACCCAAGTAAAACGTGAAAAATCATCAACTAAAACAAATGCAAATCTATTCCCACTTAGACTTTTGGTTTGTGTAGGGCCAAATAGATCCATATGGATTAACTCCAAAGGACGTGATGTCATGATATCCTTAATTGACTTGAAAGAAGACTTAGTTTGTTTCCCAAATTGACATGCGTCACAAACTCGGTCCTTTTCAAAACTCAAACAAGGAATACTTTTCACCATTTCCTTTGTGTTTAACCTAGAAATATGGTCAAAAGAAATATGGCCTAATCTTCTATGCCACAACCAAGAGTCGTCATCGAGGGCTTTTAAACATGTTATATTACAAGACATATTTAACATATCTATCATATAAACATTACTTTCACGAAAACCGGAAAACACACAAGCATTAGAAATTCTATCAATTACTTTACAAACAACATTATCAAAAACTACATCAAAACCTTTATCACATAATTGACTAACACTCAAGAGATTATGCTTGAGGCCGTCAACTAAAACTACATTCTCAATTAAAGGGGATGTGCCAAGTTTTACATTACCGATACCGATGATTTTACCCTTGGCGTCATCTCCGAAGGTGACGGTGCCACCTTCATGGTATCTTGATAGGGTTGCAAAGTTGTTGATGTCCCAAGTCATGTGCCTTGAGCAACCACTATCAAGATACCATAATCCTCTACGTCGTTGGGCTTTGGAAGGTACCTATATCATTTAACAAAGTTATTGACTTTGGTACCCAAACTTTCTTGGGTCCTTGAAAGTTAGTGTTTCGAACCCAAACATTATGATGAGATGCACTTAGTCTATCATAGCAAAAATTGGCTAAGTGCCCTTTCCGCCCACAATGTGAACATGAGAACACTCTACCATACATGAATGCATGATGTGTGTGTGGAGTGTGAGCATGTGTGTGTGAAGTGTGAGCATGCTTTGGGGGTTTGCCACGATGTAAAGGTTGTGTGGTATGTACATGAGCATGAGCATTATGAACATTTTTCTTAGATGCTTGTTTCTTAGGGAACATAGCCTCAATCTTTTTCTTATCAAACTCACTACACTTTTTCAAAACAATACTTAAAGAATCTATTCTTTCCTTAAGCATGGTAATCTCATTAGCATCAACAAATGGGGACTTGCCTTTACAAGAAGTCTTATATTTATCAAATTCATTTTTAGTGAAAACCAAAGTAGTATGCAAGTTATTATTTTCTTTAGAAAGATTTACAACTTGAAGACTAAGAGATTCATTTTCCTTTTTCATTTTTAAATATTTTTTCTTTAAGAAATCATAATTATGAGAAAGTTCTACAAATGTTTCTCCTAGTTCATCCATAGAAAGATCTTCATCAAAAGAAGTGGAAGGGTTACCTTGCTAGTGCTTTCATTAGCCATGAAGCACATGTTGGCGGTGTCGATCTCCTCCTCGGATTCACTCTCGGAATCCCTTGTTGCCTTCATAGCTTTCTTCTTGAAGGGCTTCTTGGATGAAGAAGGCTTCACTTTATCCGGACACTCCGCTACAATGTATCCCGGCTTTTGGCAATTGAAGCATATGATCTTTCTTTCTTCTTTGCCTCCTTGCCATCTCCTTCTACCTTGGAATTTCGCCTTGTTGTACATCCTCCGGACATTCTTGACAAGAAGTGAGAGCTCTTCGTCATCTTCTTCTTCATCATCTTCGTCGGAGTGAGTAGCTTGACTTTTGAAAGCTATGGTCTTCTTCTTGGAGGGAGCCATCTCCTCTCTTGCTTTCCTTTCCATCTCATGGGTTTTTATATTCCCAATGAGACTAATTAGCTCTATCTCATCCTTGTCGTTGAGTTCCTTCAAGGTTGTAGCCTTGACTTCCCATGAAGGAGGAAGAGCCCGGATGATCTTTCTTACTCTTTGATCATTGTTGATGTCCTCACCTAGAGAAGAAAGTCCATTAGTAATCTTGGTAAATTTTGTAACCATATCATCTATGGTTTCATTCTCTTGCATGCTAAAATTTTCATATTGGGACCGAAGAAGGTCTATCTTGGCCCTCTTCACTTGTGATGTCCCCTCATGTGTGACTAACAAATGGGTCCAAATCTCGTATGCGGATTTGCAATGGATGACTCTAGCTATGTCATCATCATTGAGGGCTTGTAGGAGTGCATAATGAGCCCTAGCATTGGCATCAAACTCCTTGGTCTCAATTTCGGACCAAGTAGATTCATCACCGGTGGGTGTGGTAAAAGATTTGGTCACGGCCTTTGCAACTCGGCTACCTAGAGATTGCAAGAACACGGTCATCTTAACCTTCTATATGGGAAAGTTAAGTCCATCAAACTTAGGGGGTGTCTTGTTAAGCACATGCTAATTACAGATACTTCTTACTGATAAGTTCAAATATATTGTGAGAATCGTGAAGGATTATCTATCTATAGAAGTGCATGTTATATTTGAGAGATTAACTATATTCACAAGTTGTGAAATATTTGTTGCCATGAATTGAATTTAACAGGAGGAGTTTTGCTCTTTAATCATTCTTAGTGCATTGGCAGATAAATAGGAGAGCTTCAAAAGTAAAAATAAATTTTTTTCTATTTATAATGTTATCATCTTTCCAATCAAATTTATAAATTGCCATCATAAAAAAGGGGGATTATAACTCCTGTGATTTTGATGATGTAGTTAACCTATAAATTAAGCTACTAATAAGTTGGATTAGTAGTGTTTTTTTATTTAAGGCAAGACTTTACTTGCAGGATCGATGAATTTGAGCTAGTAATGTCACATACATATAGAGAATGGAAGGAATTATGTGAAGCTACACAAATTTCAAATTCAAGGTAAACAAATAGCTATTAGAAGCAAAGTACATCTAGCTCCACAAGATCAAACTATTACAAGATACATCATATGAAAGAGTAAGAAGGAGTCAAAGAAATATTGAGCTATATATTTCATCAATAGAAACTATGTAAGTAATCATATAATAATTTTATTATCAAACACATATTTGGCACATAGTAGGATCTTTCTGTTTCAGTTTTTAGGTAGTATTTCTATTCTACCACCTTATCTTACCACTCAACCTAATTCTACCATCTCTGCCCATTACAGATTAAACTGAGAAAATTATGTCATAATTCTGGTTCTGTTCTGATTGTTCTTTGTGAAATACACCTAGAGGGGGGGTGAATAGGTGTAATTGCTAATCTAATGATCTTTTTAAACTTAAGTAAATATGAGTGATGCAACGATCTCTCAAAACACGACTAGGAGCCGAATACCCGGTGAAGGGTTCTGAACTCCGTCCTCCCAATTCCCCTTAAAGATGGGTTAGAGGTGCGCAATGCAACCGTGTTGTATGAGATTTGATCGAACAAGATAAGAATGAAATGCTATGATGAAATACACACAATAAATATCACAAGTAAAACACAAGAGAGAATTGAACAAGTAAAGGGTTAGTTCTCAAGCAAATAATTGAAGACAATATAAAGCAAGAGAAATGTAAAGCAAGATGACGCAAGGCAATCGCAAACACGAATGATTTGTTTCGAGGTTCGAGCCACCGCTCTAGTCCCCGCCTTCACCTCCGTGAAGGGTTTCCACTATCCACCGAGGATGCCTTACAATTTGGTCTACCGAAGACCGAGCACCGAGCTCCACACCTTACAAAAGAACCTCAACCTTAGAGGTTGCTCCACAAGAAGAGAATCACAAGAACAAGAGTGATCACAACAAGATCACTAAACTCTTTCTCAAACACTTTTACAATTCTCACTCTTTTTACAACTTCACTATAGTATGAGTAATGGATTTTTGGCTCTATGAAGTGTGGTGAGAAAACTTCAGTTGTAGAGTGATATTAGCAATCAAACACAACTGAAAAACTAGCTCAAAAGATTGGAATTGAAAGCTTTAAAACAATTTTTCCTTTTCTCTTTGAAAACAATGAAAACTTGAGGATTTTTCTAAGTGAATAATAAAGACCTATTGCCCTCTATTTATAAGGAGAGAATAGGTTAAAACTCTTTTCTTTACACCTAATTTGACCTGCAAAAGGCCTCCAACAACTCTCTAAAACTCTGTTAAAGAAGACAGAAAAAACAAATTTTCAGACTTGCCCAAAGAGGAAAGAGCCGTTAGGCTGCAGCAGGCTTGGCGGTCGACCGGTCCGGTCGACCGTCGCCTTGCTGGCAAAGAGCCGTTGGGCTCCGGTCGACCGTCTCCTTTGAGGAAAACACAGTTTCCTTCGGGCGGTCGACCGCGCGGTCGACCCAAACAAACCGAGAGTGGATCTGTTGACAGTCGGTCGACCGACAGACATGCACAAACCGTGCATGTCCTGACACAGGCGCCGGTCGACTGTCCGGTCGACCGGTTTCGCCTGAAACAGAAAAACAGGCTGAATTTGAAGTTGGGATTTTTTTTTGTGTAAAAACATTTTAAAAATATATATGACTAAGTATTATGCAAGGATTAGTCTACACATGTTTTAAACAAAGATTTTCAATATAAAACTAGTTGGAAACATGTATACAAAAACTAATGCATAAAACTTAAAAAACGAACATTTTTTAAAAAACATAGAGAAGATAAAGAATAAGTGTGTGTGCAAATCCTAGAGCCAATTATCCTACACTCAAACTTTAACATTCTATTCTTACAATGTTCTAAGGACTTCAAGGCTACAAGAGGGGCTTTCTCCACTTGATCTTCAATTTTGCATCTTGAGCCCAATTTGAGTTGTCCTGAGTCCAAGTCACCTTCCTTTAGGGAAGAAAACACCTATACAAGATAGAAAACCTGAAACACACTTAAACAACAAATAACATTAGTACAAATAACTAATATGTTTTGTGATCATCAAAACACACTAAAGACGGGTGATTGTAACCTTGGGCCAACACTTTGGACATTATATTTTCTAATATGTGGCAACTAAGTTATAGTACCACATAGGTTGTACTTCACTTGGTAAACTACATACTCTTTGCATTAACTTCTTTCACACAAGTGGGATGTACATATCCTACAACTAAAAAATTGGGTATGTCCATGTCAAACTATCCTTCTTTGTTCATGTGCTTTTGACAGTATTTGACAGCCCCAAACTTGAAATACACCTAGAGGGGGGTGAATATGTGTACTAACTAATCTAATGCTAACTAATGTGGAATTAAAAACTATTTATGCAAACAAAACTATTAAGCTAACACACAACACAAGAGTGTAGCCGAATTTCCGGTGAATGGTTCTGGACTATCTCCTCAAGATTCCTCTAAATTAAGAGTTAGGTGCCACTATGTCTCTCTAGGTTGAATACAAGTGTGAGCAAACAATCCCAAGCATATATTAATTAAGCACAAGATATATCAAGCATATAAAGAGATAAACAATAAAAGTATGCAATATATATAAACACAAGTGAGAGAGAGAGAGAGATGAGCAATCGCAAACACGGGAGAATTGTTTCGAGGTTCGAGCACACTTGCTCTGCGTCCCCGCCTTCAACACTATGAAGAATTTCCACTATAATTGATCCTGCAAGATCATTCGGTGCTACAACACCTACAACGAGCTCCCTCAAGAACTTTTGGACCCGTAAGTCCCTCACTTGTTCCGGCAAGAACAAAACACGTAAGCACACTAGCTTGCCGAGGCCGCACCTATACAATGAGCTCCCTCAAGAATTTCACATAATGCGAACCCACAAGTTCGCCTCCTCAAATACAATGATGAAACCTTGGTGATCTCTACACTTTGACAACCAAAAACACTCTCATAACAAAGCTCCTATAAGATAGATATGGTAATGAAAAACTCAAGCTTTTGTAAGAAAGACTAGGATAGATTTGTGGAGGAAAAAACTCAAGAAATTCTTTTTTGAAAACACAAGAGAATTACTCTTGTAAACACTCTTTTTGATATAGAATTAAGTTCTAAATCTTCTTGGAAAACCTCTGAGAAAGGTGGAAAACTGGCTCAAAAACCCTCTTCAAATCTTGTGTAAAACTAGTCAAAACAGCCCCTTATATAGAGTTCAGAAATATAGCCGTTGGGGTCAATCTTTAGGCCAGATGACCTGTCGGTCGACCGGTTGGTCAACCGGCAACCCAACGGTCATATTTCGGTCAATCGACCGGTCGACTGAGGCAAGATCCAGAGAGCAAAGCTCTCTGGCCAGTGGACCGCCCGGTTGACTGGGGCAAGATCCAGAGAGTGAACTCTCTGGATCGGTCGACTGGCCCTCAAGCCAAGGCTTGTGCATGTTTCTGTGCACATCGGTCGACCGCTCGGTCGTTCGACTTCTAGCTCAGTCGACCGCCAGAAGGCCAGGTCAGGGATAAAAGGGGATTAAAACTTGAACTTTTAACATCCTATAAAATCCCATAAAATCACATAAAATCTACAAAAATAAGTTCATTGAAATATTTTGAAGTACAAATATATGTGATCAAAAATCAACACATATTACAAACTTTTTGTGCCATTTTTGTGATATAGAAATTTAGCCTTAAACAAAAATTCGTATTTTTCAAAAACAATCTTCAATTTGAAAAATGATTTTTCCTAAACTTCTTCAAATATAAAAACAAGATATTTTAAACACTTTTGAAGCTTAGTGTGTATGGATATGATCCAATACACATGTAAGTTGAAATATCTATGTTTTTGACAATAAGCTCTAAAATAAGTTTTGATAAATACAAAACTTAAACACATGATATAGAAACATCAAATAAGTTTTTCTAAACATTTGAACCAACAATGTGTATAGATAAAATCCAAAATACATATAAACTATATAGACTTGTTTTGATGAATTCTAATCATGAAACATAAGAATGTATGCTTTGAAGCTCAAAACCAAAACGATATTTTCTAAAACTAAAACTATTTTATGAAAACACATATAAATTTTTTTTGTGTGCATATGAGCTTGAGCAATCCACTACTAATATATCCTTTACATTTTATCTAAAACACAAAATCTTAACACTTACAAAACTAGACTCAAGTCTTGAAAACTTTCTCTTGAAAATCTTCTTCTCCTTCTTGACTTGATCTAAACCTTGATCCAATGAGCTAGACTCATCTTGAGTACTTGATGTGATCTTTGAAGTGCGAGCTCTTAAATCAACACGTGCTAGCTTCAAAACTTGACTTCGAATCTTTTGTTGAAGCTAAAAACTGACTAAGATCTTGATCAAATATCTGAAACTATATAAACACAAGATCATTAATATTATAACTACATGAGCTAATCATCATCAAAATTAGAGTGATGGGCCTTTTGGCCAACAAAACTGTCCAGTTTGAACAACTGGGTTAGAGATCCGCTGGATATATATTTTGAGAGAAAACTTCATCTCTTTCTCTTTCTCTAAAGTCTTCATACTCTCTCCATGGCTTACTGCTACAGAAGCATTAAATGCCCAAGATTATACACAATTTTAGTATTTTTTTTAGCAGCATTAAATGTTGTGAACGGGCAGAAAATCTACCTCACCCTTTCTTCAACAGTTGAATTCACTTTATCTTGTCTTGTTGTTTATATAATATCTTATTCATTCATTGCAAGAATAAGAACAAAATCTGAAAGTTGCAGACAAGCTTAGACTGAGCTCTCCCATTTTCAAAGCCTTAAAAATTTTAGATCTCACCAACAAAAGTAGTTGCAATCATTTTTATTCAAGTTCTGATTTTTCAAAAAAAATCTTAAGCATTCAATACAAGAGAATGTAATCACTTCATTTACTTTTTTATTGAAGAATCTCATTCTCATCCTCTATATTTATTCTGGATTCTTATTTTTATTGTTTTAGACTTATTGTGCCAAGTTATTGGTTGATAATACTTAGAATTATATGATTGCATAAAGTCACATATGGTATTCTATTATTGTGCTTATTTTAGTTTTCATATTATGTTAGAGAACAAAATCAATTGTCATACTCATTGTTGTGTGCCTCAAAATAGAAGTGGTGTGAAAATTCAAGATTGGAAGTATCTTGGTAATTTGTAAATCCAATATTGGATAGCATCTTGGTGGTTTGAAAATCCAATCTGAATGAAGAGTATTGGTGGTTGTAATTCATGTTTCAAAGAGAAGCTTTTTAGTGGATTTATAAATCCTAGAGAGACCTCTAGGTGGTGAATGTAGGAGAGTTTCTCGAACCACTATATAATTGCTTGCGTTTTCTTTGTTATTATTATTGTATTTTATCTGCTGTGCATTTACTGTTGCATTATTGTTTTCTTCTCTCTGTTTCTTCTACCACCATATTGTGTCATCCTACCATCAGACTGGGTGATTTATCAGTCTGTCCTACTTTATAGTTTGTCTTATAAATAGTATATTTAATTTTTAATTACCCTTGATGCTATTCACCCCCTCTAAGGTCTGATATACAGTACTAATGATCTTATGTGTTTAGTTTTCAAGATCTTATTTCAAGTGTTTAACTCCAATAAAAGACTCAGAAATAAAGTTTTGAACCAAACAATTATTGATTAAAGAGCTCAAGCATAAAGATTACATCAAGTACTCAAGAAGGAGTCAAGCTCAAGAAATCTAGTTTGTATCAAGTCAAGATGAAGAAGAAGATCAAGAAGTGAGAACACTTAAAGTTTGTTGTTAGAGTTTGTAAATTTAGATTCTTTAAAATAGTAGTGTATATTTGATTGCTCAAGTTCACACATACAAAGTTTTTATTGATAGTTTATTGAGTGTTATTAAAAATGAATTTATAGTTTAAAGTTTAGATTTTGCAAAATCTAATTTAAAAGAGTTCAATATTTCAAAATGAATTTGATATTACAAAAAGAAGTTCAAAATATTTGAAATATGTATTAATTTTTAATCATATATATTTGTGCTCAAAGAAATTTTTATGAACATATTTTTATAGAATATATATAAATTTATTTGAATTTTAAAAGCATTTTAAAAAGAAAAATCAATTTTAGGGCTCGGCCGGTCGACCTTACAATCGACTGCACCGCAAAGTAAAAGCTTTATCAGTCGACAGGATGTGCGTAGCGTACACAGGGCTATTTGGCTCTGAGCCCCGTCGACCAGGCGGTTGACTGCTGACTTAGCCTTGTTTGAGCAAGCGCAGGACGGTCGACCGCTGTCTCTGAGCTCAAAACTGAGCTTAGAGAGCTGCTCTGGCCAGTTGAATGGCAACAACGACTGATTTATTTAGCTGCTGCTAGTGGATCGCTCAGTCATCCGCCAGCAATTAAAACTGCTAGAAACATTTTAAACGCTTTTTTTTTGCATAAATTTTAGAATTGTTTCAAACAACTGCTTTTTTGTTTTAATGGTGTTTACATGCTTTTAATTACTGATATCACCAAATAATGATCTTACTCTATTCTCTTATAAATATGTGTTTATTAGAGAGTGTTTTAGATATAAAGTTTTCAAATGTTAAGCGCTATCCATTTCATATCCTTGTGAGAATTTTTTTTTGAGTTTTCAATTCCTAATCTCTAGTTTTTCTTTTACCTATGCTTGAGCTTTCAACTCTTCTCTATTTTATAGGCTGGGTCTTGTGAGAGTTTTGTTTGTGGTCAAGGAGTTGATCAATATGTGTTTTATTCTTTGTATTGTGAGTGGTTGGAGGTTGCCACCTCGAGCGAACTTGTGGGTTTGTGTGTTGGTGCTCTTGCGGGAATGAGTGGGGGACTTGCAGGTCCAAGAGTTCTTGAGGGAGCGCGTAGGAGCTTGTACGTATTGCGGTACTAGGTGATCTTGCGGGATCAGTTATAATGGAATTCTTCATTGCAGTAAAGGCGGGGACGTAGATAAAGTTGCTCAAACTTTGAAACAAGTCTTTCATGTCTGCCACTGCTCTTTTGTCTCTTATATTCTCACCCTTGTTTATGTCTTACATAATTATGCCTGCTCAACTTTATATGCTTGAGTTGTTTGTGTATACTCTATTTAATCAAGAAAGTATTCATGCACCTCAACTCTTATTTTAAGAGGAATCGTGATGTGAAGTTTAAGTCATGCACGGGGTATACAACTTCTTGATTGTAAGTTTTAACATTGCTTTTGTGCTCATATTTGTTTAGACATATTAGTTAAAGTTTTATTTCTGCATTAGATTGCATATCACCTATTCATCCTTTCCAGGTGATTTCACTTATATATGGGTCTACCATGCTTAAGGGTCCAAACCTGATACCACAAATGAATATTTTAATAGTTATTTCACTTTGTTCAAGCCAAAATATTATTTTTATTTGTTGGGTTTTAAAGCTCAGTCCTCCGAGATTTCATAAGTTAAACATAGAAAATCCGTGAAGTTTAAAATTGAGCACCAAACCCCCCTGACATTTAAATTCTTTAAACATGTTAGTTTTTCGGGTCATGTGACTGTCACATGACCTCTAAAATATCCATAACACTCACCTTCTTGAGTTTTGTAATGGATTATGGCAAAAAACAATCTTTTGGCGAATTTTTGCCTCTCCAGTCTGCCTCTTTTCTTGATTATGACTTCTTATAACTCAAGGGCAAAATGTCAGTTTAGCTTAAAATTTAATACCCTCAAACTACTTTAGACGTCAGGGTGTATGATGCTTAAATTTGAACCTTAGGGGTTTCTTTGTTAACATATGAAACCTCAGAGGGTTTAGCTTTAAATTACCCTATTCGTAAACAAGGGTATTATAAGATTACTTGGATATGTTTAACATGCTAAGATTTCTAAGAAAATAAATAAAATAACAAATTCAAACGGAAAAAGGGGTTAATTTATATTTGAGTTTAGGGGTTGTTTATTTTGGGGCAGACTTGAGAAAACTCGTTTCTCACTTGTGATGTTTGTTTAGAACCTAAAATAAAAAAAATGAGAAACCCTCTTTTCTTTTTCTTTTTCTCTTTTACACTTAGTCGTAACTCAAATAATTAATTTTATGGTCATATAAATCACGCTAGCTATCTAATTGCAGTCCAAAAGAACCTCAAAATTAATATTTATTACAATATTATTTTGCGTTGTGGTCAACTTTTCATTTTCACTTCCATGTTATTAATCAAATATACTTTTTTACTTACACTTTCACATCACAACCAAACACCGAAAAATGAAAATACACAAATCCCAATTTCTTACTTTTCCCTCACTTTTTTCTCCCCATTTTCAACTTCTACCTTTTCCTCCTACTTCCAACAACAAACCAAAAGGCCCTTAGGGTATGTTTAGTTGCAAGGAAGTGGGCGGAAGTAAGGAAACGGGGAAGTATAATTTTTCACTTCCCTGTCTATCCAAACACCTCCTTTTCCTTTTCTCTTTTCTTTTTTACACAATCATTTTTTCACTTTCAAGTATTATAGTTAATTTTGTGGTCATGTAAATCTCATTTGTAGTAAATTATAGCTCAAAACAGTTAATTTTGTGATCATTTAAATCTCATTTGCATTCTAATTACAATCTAATTTTTATTTTTCTTAATTAATTTTTATTTTAATATTATTTTGCTGCCAACTTTGTGGTCAACTTTTTTACTTTCACATTACCATCCAAACACCGGAAAAGACATAACATTTTCAAACCACACTTCACGATAACATTCAAACACCGGAAAACGCTCTAACCAATTCCTAAGTTTTAAAGGGAACTATTACTACTTCTTCACTTCCTCACTTTATCACTTCCACCCCTAACCGAACAGCCCAGTGTAAGTTGTCATATTCAGAGAGAAATATTGGGTTCGATAATCCAAACCCGAGTCCAAATCTGATAAATCATTGAGGTTGGATCCTCTTGGTGGGTTTGGATCCCTGTGGATCTTGTAGGATTCGACCCGAATGCGACCCGTTGCTGCTCATACATGCTGGCCGCCTCCGGGTAATCTTACCGGCCGGATCCCAATTCATAGGATTCAGTGGGGTACTAGGACGCACGCCACACAGCAGAAGATGCCACGTGTCCATTCTTTCTGCAGGCCCCGCTACTCCCTATCAGGCAGGCTCTCTGATTGGTCACTAATATTGCACATTTATTATCATATTCTCATACTTATTATAGAATAAACTCAGCTTTTTCCTAATTAAATGTTTAATTTATTTGCAGGCCCATTCCTAAAGGAGAGTAAAGAGAAATGAGCCCAAAAGCCCATCAAATTCTGAATTAAATCAGAATAAATTCGAAATCAGGGAATCAGGGAAAATTTTGGCAAATCAGAGAGGTTGAAAATCGGTTGAAATGAATCATCCCAAATCAAGCGGTTGAAGCTAAAGATCAAAGGCCGTTTTATCATAATTCCGGAGCTGTAATGAGAAATCCAGCTGAAGATAAAACCAGAACGCGAAACCAGGGACTACCATCAACAGGGTGTGGCAACCTGGCCACACCCTGGCCGCAAAAACGCGGCAAAAAGCCGCCTTTCCGCGGCTTTGTTAGTGAGTTAGGGGGAGCGTTTGCTCCCCCTATCTTCATACGCTCTCCTACGTGGGTTTTTGCCTATAAATACAGGGATTTTCAGAGCGTACTGGGACGACCAGGCAAAGATAGAATTTAATCCACGTTTTCATTCTTTTTTAGTGTAGGTTTTTATTTTTCTTTTCATGTAATTTTTCTTTCTTTGTAAGTATAGTTTAGACTGAGATTCATGTAAGTAAGAGAGAGGCTTATGTTGAGAGTGACACCGATGTACCTCCTTCTTTCTTCCATTGTTTCTGTAAGCAATAAAAGGTAATTTTTATTTTATGTTTGTCTTTACTTTTGTTTTCTTCTTCTTCTTTCTACTTTTCCTCTTTTGGTTATGATGAGCATTCAAGTGAATCTAGAAGCATCAGTATAGCCATGTCTGTGTGAGTGCCAACGATATTACATGATGATGTTTTCCTCCTCAAGATTCCGTATCATTTCATTCTTATTCGTCTTGATGATGTAATGCGAATGGGGACTGAGCTCGATCTTATGTTTTATGCGTTGAACGCCTCTTAAGCAAGGTAGAACATGCAAGGGTTCCAAGTAAGTCATCAACCAGAGGAGGTAAGTATTTCTTTAATCTTTTCTTTCTTTTCTTTTATTTCTTTAGTTTAGATCACCAATACCAACAACACCCAACTCTTTCATCACTTATTTCGATTTCTTTGTATATGTCTATTTTCTGTTTTTCTCCACCTTCTCATTCTACCACTTTCTTCCTAACTTGACTTTAACTCTTTTTCATTTTCTTTTTAAGAACTAAAGAAGAACTTTAACCATACTTTGTAGCCTAAAAGAGAACTTACTAAAAAGCTTCCATCGCTAGTCCCTCCTTGTGGATCACGACCCGCATAGCCACTTGTTATTGCGGTAGAATTGAGCACTTGTACTCTTATTCTAAATCTGAAATTCTGTATTTTGTGTGCAGGTTAAACCTCAACAAAGTTTGGCGTCGTTGCTGGGGAGGGACGGTAAGTAATTCTTATTAAAGTTTTCATTTTTGGTTAACCTTCTTCTTGATTTTTGGTGTACAGATTTAACAAGGAATTCTTGCTGCATTGTACATATAAGTGGCCTTGGACTCTGCTCAAGAAAGCAGAGCCAAGAAGCCCTCAGATTTGCTACAGTCCTGTGGCAAACTGAGTGAACTACTAAACTGTATTTTTACAGGTTGGCTGAATTGCAAAGTTTAAATATCTGTAGCATTTATCTCCTTGTTTGACTCACTAGACTTCCTTTCTAACCTCAACAGTAAAATGATGTTTGTTAAATGCTAAAAACGGTTTAGACTTGCATATAGGCACGTGTCTAATTCGTTTACATTTTTCATTACTGTTGAAGAGTGCTGGAGTAAAGGTACGTGTGCATAGCATCTAGTGTAAGAACACTTTTGGATTGTTTACATTGCTTAAGTGTTACTTTTCTTATACACTGCACTAAATCAATCTTAAGGGCTTGTCCTATGAACAAGATAAGGTGGGGAAGTCATTACCCTCCCTTAGTCCACAAACAATCTCCTCACTCACTAACCCAAGCCTAACTAAAAATGAGTAGACGTTGGCCCTAGGGACATCTCGGACTCAATTAGGAGATTATCCTAAGGGGAAAGGTGTTAGAATTTGACTTCTGCCAAATCAGTGTCTAGGAAGGGGATTAAGGGCCGAAAGCCTGAAGGTTGGTGGTTACTTAATTAAGGAACGTCTTTGACGGATAACCTCCCACCAATCTTACCCTGACCTGGCTGATTAGCTTGTGGTTAAAGTCTGCATTATACCTCCTATGAACAGTCTAACCAGTTAGGAGTCTTCTAGGTCAAAGGTCTACCCTAACTTAGGTTATAATTTTTTCTTTTTGTTTGCTTATTTGTTTATTTTTTCTTTGTTTGTATTTTATTGTATGATATGGCTTATAACAACAATTTTTCAATTTTAATAGTAATCCATATTACACACCAACCTCTTTTTCGGATATTACCAACCCGACTTATCATAACTTTAACCAACCTAGTGTGCCGGATTGGTCTTATCCGAATCAATATAACCCATACCCCAAATCTTAGGACTATAATTTCCAAAATAATTTCAACTCTTCACAGAGTCAATGGGGATTCACCTCCCCCGAGTCCAATTTTCAACCAACTTGTCCTCCTTATCCACCTTATCCATAATATTTTCAAGATTCATACTCAGTTCCACCAGTCCAAAATAGAAAACCATCAATTTTGGAAATGAGTATGCGTGAGTCTAAATAAAAATCACAAAATCTTATGGACTTACAATTTCACCATCAATTCCAAAACAACACTTCATCTTTTCAAAAAACGATGAACCAATCAACTATGAAAAGATGCTTGAAGCCATAACTCAGGCTCAAAATGCTCGTAATCCTGACATAGATATGATAGTTCAAACTCTACGTTCTCACCGTTTGGTCAGTTCTGATGTCGCTAACCATTTTGTTAGAGCCGAAGAGTCATGTTGTTTTAGAAAACAAGATTCCATTTCAGAACAATCATTTGAACTTGCCCAAACTCTAAATTTTGAAAATGACATTGACAGTTTGGCAAGTTATCCCTTTCCTGAAATTGAACTTGAGAATGAATATGATCATGAACCTCAACTTAGTGATTCGATTCTACTTCCTGATTCAATTATGACCCTGGTGTCTTCACCTGATTTCAATCTTTTTCCCGAGTCAACATTGGATCCTGTGCCAATTCATCATGAAATTGAATCGCCCATCTTTGATGATCATCATATTGAACTTGACCAATTTCATACTTTTAAAAGTCCCATTGACAAATTGGCAAGTTCTCATTTTTATAAAATTGAACTCAATGAGAAATGTGACCTAGATTCTCAATTTTGTGATCCAGTTCAAATTCCCGAATCAATATTGACTCCCGTTTTGTTACCGACTTGAGTAATATTTTAGAGTCAGTTTTGATTCCCACACCTGCCATTCTTGAACTTGAATCACCAATATTAAGTCACATTCCATTGTGGGAAAATGAATGTGGATTTGAGTTTCAACTTCTTGATTTAGACCCACTTCCTGAACTAATCTCGACTCCTGAACCTTTACTTGACTTAAGTCATTTTTCTGAGTCGGTATTAGTTCCCATACTTCCAAAATCCAAGTTAATCGTTCCATCTTTTCAAACTCCATTTTGGGACAAGGCGGTTGACAAAATTGACTCCGAAATTAATTATGAAATTTGAAAATTAGATGGGATTAAATTTTTAATAAAAATAAGTCATGTATACATCATTTTAGTGGGTTATATTAGAGAGATTTCTGGTAGGTTCCTCCGAACTCCACGAAAAGTCGATTGGGCCGCATTTCGTGGACCAATCAGACCACCACCGGAACCACCACCTTAAGGTAGTATTTTCCTTCCCTGTCTTCTTTTTCATGCATCTATGCATTAATTCATATATTGAGGACAATGCATGAGATAGGTGTGGGGGAGGGTTCTAACATAACTTAGGTTTTTCTTTTATTAAAAAAAATTAACATTTTTTTTACTTTTAAAAACTTTTTGAAAATAGAAACAATATTTTGACATATTTTTGTAAGAAATTAAGTCAATTTAAAGAATAGGAAAATCAAAATTAGGATTTCTTAAACTTGGTCAAAATAAGATTATTTGTTTGATTTTTAGGGTTAGGAAGATAATTTGTCAAAGTAATTTAGTCTTGATCTTTACCTTAATGAAATATGCACACTTCATACACTTACACACTTAGGGTTCAAAAACAAAGATTCTTATGCCTTATATATATATATAAATATATATATATATATATATAATATATATATATATATATATATATATATATATGAAAGATGAACAAATCTAATTATTGATTAGTTAGGTGCTTCGGCCTAAGTAAGCCTTAGTATTTATGCGAAAGATGATTAGATAAGTTTGAGAATATATATATATATATATATATATATATATATATATATATATATATATATATATATATATATATATATATATAAATTCTCTGATTAAGCTGGGTATTTGTGCCTAATAAAGCATAAGTATTCACGCCTAAAAGTGGTTCATATAATAAAATCCTTAGTTTTGTGGCCTTTTTTGCTCGAGTCCTTGAGTCCTTGGGGTGTTTTCTCACCCGGTACCCTAAGACCATTTGGTTTGGGAGTCATCGATTAAAGGCTCGTTACATTGGCAGATTAGAAAGCCTAATAGAACTAAGGAATAATACCACCAAAATATATATATATATATATATATATATATATAAATAAATAAGACATAAGAGTTTGAGTTAAAGAACCCTTAGTCAAACTTTTTATGGTCACAAGGTGCATATGACTTAGGGTAAGATAATAGACTAGATGAGAAGTACACGTTGACTCCTTACTTTGATTGATAACAAATTTTTGAATAGAGACTAAGTTTAGGAATGAAAAATTCGATTTTCCTATAACTTATAGATTACTTAAAACTTACAATAATATTTCAAATATTTTTCTTTCAAAATGTGTTTTTAAAATACTAATATTTTTCTCTTTCTTTACGGATTTTGTGGGTATAATCCACTGAAAACCCTCACGAGACAAAACTCGTCCTCTAGGGAAAACCTAGAGGTTTAACAGCTTGTTGAACATGCTCAATACAATCGAGTGACCTGCGAAAGTGGTCCAATAATCCTTAGTATAGTTTAGTTGTTTTGCTCGAGGACGAGCAAAAGATAGGTATGGAATAAACTCTGCTTTTTCCTAATTAAATGTATAATTTATTTGCAGGCCCATCCTAAAGGAGAGTAAAGAGAAATGAGCCCAAAAGCCCATCAAATTCTGAATTAAATCAGAATAATTCGAAATCAGGGAATCAGGGCAAATCTTGACAAATCAGAGAGGTTGAAAATCGGTTGAAATGAATCATCCCAAATCAAGCGTTGAAGCCAAAGATCAAAGGTCGTTTTATCATAATTCCGAAGCTGTAAGGAGAAATATAGCTGAAGATAAAGTCAGAATGCAAAACCAGGGACTACCACCAACAGGGTGTGGCCACCTGGCCACACCCTGGCCACAGAAACGCGGCCAAAGCCGCGTTTCCGCGGCTTTGTTAGTGAGTTAGGGCGAGCGTTTTCTCCCCCTATCTTCATACGCTCTCCTACGTGGGGTTTTTGCCTATAAATACAGTGATTTTCAGAGCGTACTGGGGACGACCAGACAGAGATAGAATTTAGTCTACGTTTTCATTCATTTTTAGTGTAGGTTTTTATTTTCTTTTCATGTAATTTTTCTTTCTTTGTAAGTATAGTTTAGACTGAGATTCATGTAAGTAAGAGAGAGAGGCTTATGTTGAGAGTGACACTGATATACCTCCTCCTTTCTTCCATTGTTTCTGCAAGCAATAAAAGGTATTTTTATTTTATGTTTGTCTTTACTTTTATTTTCTTCTTCTTCTTTCTTCTTTTCCTCTTTTGGTGATGAGCATTCGAGTGAATCTAGAAGCATCAGTATAGCCATGTCTGTGTGAGTGCCAGCGATATTATATGACGATGTTCTCCTCCTCAAGATTCCGTATCATTTCATTCTTGTTCGTCTTGATGATGTAATGCGAATGGGGACTGAGCTCGATCTTATATTTTATGCGTTAAAGGCCTCTGAAATCAAGGTAGAACATGCAAGGGTTCCAGGTAAGTCATCAACCAGGGGAGGTATGTATTTCTTTAATCTTTTCTTTCTTTTCTTTTATTTCTTTAGTTTAGATCACCAACCCAACAACAGCTAACTCTTTCATCACTCATTTCGATTTCTTTGTATATGTCTATTTTCTGTTTTTCTCCACCTTCTCATTCTACCACTTTCTTCCTAACTTGACTTTAACTCTTTTTCATTTTCTTTTTAAGAACTAAAGAACTTTAACCATACTTTGTAGCCTAAAAGATAACTTACTAAAAAACTTCCATCGCTAGTCCCTCTTTGTGGATCACGACCCGCATAGCCACTTGCTATTGCGGTAGAATTGAGCACTTGCACTCTTTATTCTAAATCTGAAATTCTGTATTTTGTTTGCAGGTTCAACCTCAATCACTCTCGTAGGGGTGAGCACAGTTCGGTTATAACCGAAATAACCGGCTAAACACTGAAACCCGAACCCGAACTGAACCGAACCGCTCTAATTCGGTCGGGTTTCGGCTTTGTGTTCCAAAACTTGAACCTGACCGAACCGAACCGAATCTATCACCCTATTCAAATTCAATTTAGTGAATCATATAGTTCATAACAAAAACTTGTGGAGAGATAAACTTTTATTAATACCATCTTTTTTATGTTGAATATGTGAAAGATATGTTAGGTACACCATCACAATTGAGAATAATATTTATATTATTATAGTTTTTTTTTCATTCTTATTTTTAAAATTAGTAATAATTATATGAGTTTTGATATAAGAATTCAAATACAATATAAAAGTTTTAGAATATGAAATTTTCAATTACATTAAGGTTAAAGTTTTTTTTTTCTTATTTCTAATTTGGGTAATAAATATTTGAGATTATAATATTAAAAGATGATAATATAATAGAGATTAAAAAATTGTAAGAAATGATGACAATATATTAGGTTAATTGAAAAAATTGAAAATTGAACCGAACTGAGTCAATTCGATTCGATTCAATTACTAAGTCTAATCGGCTCGATTTTATAAAAATTAGCAAAAATCGAACCGAACACGCTAACTTAGGCTCTCCTTCCCGGGTTCTGTTCATGTGTGTGAGTCACACACACATACAATAAGAGAGCCAATCACGCGTTGACACGTGAATTGAAACTCTTATTATATCTTATAATATGTGTGTGAGACCCACACACATAACATATTATAAGAGGATCAATACACGTGTCATCGCGTGATTGGCACTCGTGTGTGTGGCTCACACACATGAACCAAATCCCTCCTTCCCTGTCGCGAAATTGCAGAAAGCTGCCCGCGAGAAGCTGCAAAATTGAAATTTGCCGGCGTCTGCAAACCCTATCTGATCTCCAAACCCTCAGAAATCGAACCCCGGCTGCTTCTTCCTTCTCCTCGAACGATGGAAACCCTAACCTTACTTCATCTCTGCCCTCCCTCTCGTTCTCCGCGACGCTGGTCATTCCCTCTCCCCTTCAGTGGACGAGGCGAGCAAGCGCAGCGCCCTCATCCTTGCTTTTCTCTCTATTCATCTGCCGAGTCCCCACCAAGCCCTAGATTCTTCGGCCGACGTCTCAGATAACGACTCCGTCATAAATTGGCCCGATACCGATGAAACTGGGAGCTCATGTGCCGAATCAGCGATCCTCGATCATGGATTCTCGTTTCAGAGCCTTCTCCTCGCGGCCGCAGGTTTGCTGGTCGAAAGTCCTCTTTTTTCCCTCAATTCTCATTTCAATATCTGTTGCTTCGCAGTATTTATTTGGTTTATGAATTGGTGGGTCTTGCTAATGATCAGTTTATTGTGAACCCCTCTTGTTTTGTATAGTTGGATAACCTTTTAAATTAAATCCTGCGCGAGTTGAGGGTTTCTGCTGGCACAGTAGGAAGTGATTTTTTTTTTTTAAAAAAAACATTGAAGCAAGGTACTTCTGATGAGAACAGGTTCAAACTATTCGTTTCTGATATTATGTTCAGTAACTAGCAGAAGATTATGCTGCAAAGAGAAAAAGAAAGAGAGAAGAAGAGGATTCTAAAGTTATGTCACAAAACTTATGTTTAATTCTCTCACCTGTTGCTTAGTATTAATTATTTGGTTTGTTGTGAACCCCTTTTGACATTGATCCTTTGGTTCTTTACTCGGGGTAATTGTTGTCTTCTAAATTAAAACTTGAGTTTATATAGAATTGGTTGGGGTTTTGCTGGCACATCACTAATAGACTCCAATTTGTCAAGATTGAGCAAGGTTCCATTCATTTCTGATAATAATATGTTTGATTATTCTTTTCTGGAATTATGTTCAATAATTAGCACAAAACATAATCTTACAAAGGAAAGAAAAGAGGATTCAAAAGTTGATAACTTGATCTCATTAGCTTCGTGTTGTGCCATAAGGTTAGATACAATCCATTATAGCAAAATGTGTTGTCTTTTGCCTTTGCATAGACCCTAGGAGAAGTTTGGAGGGTTGTTCTATGGTTCCACTGACCTGTAGTGTTAACATCAAGTTGAAAACTTTATAATTTTTGGTCAATCTTTCTGCGAAGCTTTGTTCTATGATATCAATTGGGGAAATATTTATCTTTCTTTAGTGTCTTCTTGCAAGTGGTTTTTTTTTTTTGTTTCTATACATTCTTTGAATTTTCCATGTTTTAATTCTTATTCTCATGCGCGCGTGCACACATGCACTTACTTTTTGGTGTCATAGTCGAGCCTGCTTTCATTGATTTTGATTCAGTGAATACCTTCTGTTTCTGCGTGTGTGAGGCCTTTACTGATAAGATAGACTCCTCAAAAGGCCTTTTCTACTGGTTGGTTGCAGATTTGGGGTTCAAAGTCCTCTTGTTCCAGATCAGTCTTCTGATGAGTCCCATCACATTCCCCATTTGTTTTCTTCATTACTCTTTGTTGCTGATATTAAATCCCATTGGAACCCTGAGAAATGTAAGACATGGTGTGATGGAGAAACTTCTGTGGATTTCGAAAGGTTCACTAGAGAGAATCAGCACAAACCTTTATGGGGAGCTTAAAAGTAAGAAGAAATTGGCGACACGGATGGCTTGGGGAATCTTCTGGTCATTCTATGTCCTGATAGTTCTGTTAGGGCTATTGGTGATGGCTTTTATAGCTGGAAGCGTGATTATGCAAAAGGTTGTTGAGGAGCTAGTGATGGTTAAGAAGAATTTTAAGTTTTGACTATACAAAAGCTAGCCCTGATGCTTTAGTCGAATTGGGAAAACAGGACGGTGTTCCCTTTTGTTTGGATGACGGAGGAAAGGTTGACATCGGGAAGTATGGGTTTTGGCATTTTGTACCTCCGGATCACAAGCTGAAATTGACTGTCTCATTGACTTTGCCCGAGTCTGATTACAATTGGAAGCTTGGAGTTTTCCAGGTATGCCAGTTTCCTTCTCTCATATTTTTAATGTGAAGTCATAATTACAATAACATTATGCGGACCCTGCTAGCTGGAATATCTTGAATTTTGTTTGCAACTACTGTCAATTTTCTCAAAGCTATTTCATTCCTGTGCTTTTGGCAATTCAGATTTAAACAAGCATGTTAATTTGAATATTCAGTTGGACTTTTTAGGACTTTCCAAGTTCTTTAGGTCTTGAACATTTAGGGGCATTCTAGGCTGGTTCTGTTGCTTCAGGGAGAAGTAAGCTTAGAATACAAGCAGGTTATAGTGTTATGTGAATCACAGTGTTGGAGGGGGCAAAAAAAAAAAAAAAAAAAAAAGAAAAAAACCTAAGAAGGGATTTCATGAAATTTCACGTAAATATGAAGTAATTTCTGGCGTAAACCTGTCATTTGCCAATGTGGACCTGCTTATATTAATTGCACACATCCAATCAAGTCCTTCATCTTGAAATAGTAGATTGTAATAATGGTTAATAGTTATGATTTTCTTTAATTTTTTTGGGGTTAGCATTCTTGTACTTCAGTAAGCGTCTAAAACCAGTTGCTGGTGCCATGCCCTTTTTACCAAAAGGCTAAGGTAGTAAAGACCATTAACCAAATATAGTAATTCACTAAGAAGATATAGCTAGCAAACGCAATAAGTTAGCATATGTAATTTGATTACGTGTTAAGAGAAACTTTAAATACCATAATATGTTTTTAGCATTTTTGATGTAGTATACACTTGGCTACTTCCGCAAGGATTCCAAGCTGAATCCTTCCCTATCAAATTCAATGCTAAGCCACTCAAATGAATATTTAATCTGTTGAAGTAATCTATATCATTTGAAGTGCCTAAAAATAAAACTTTGAGTATGTTTAAGATATTTTTCCTATGCATCAAGTGCGCACAAATGGATGGCTGCAGTTGCATAAAATGAAAGTTTTGAGCATAGAAATTTTCGATGATTTGATGATGATCTAAACACCTAAAACCTCCACGTACCATTTTTCATTAGGTATAAAACATTCTATACCATTGTGTTAACCAACTCACTATGTAGACCGTCCATTTTATGCTTACTTGATGCATTGCCAAAAAACTTAAAAAGTATTTAATTTTCAGTTTCTAGACAATATAAACAAATATATCAATTTGAATAGATTGATCTTCAATTTGGTGTTTCTATTGAATTTGAATGGGAAGATTTGAGATCTTCCGAGAGGAGCCAAGTCTAACTCATATTATATATACTATTTTAGGATTGCATAACTGCGGCGCTTGGATTTGGGTATGATGTGCTTCTCATATGGGTATGATATGGTTCTCAAACATTGGTCTGGGGTGATTGATTCTCGTAAATCCCTAATAAATCAACTTGGATGTCTTTCTTTACTTCTCATGCAATTTTCACAAGTCATTTCTTTTGGGACTCTATGCTTATAGCCTTCTTAGCAAGGCTTCTTGTTGAACTTCCCAATAGGTTTGAGTTGCATGCTCGATCCTTTTATGCCAAAGCTACGCCTCTTTAACAAAAGCATTTAAACATTCTAACATTTTGATTAGTGCGATCAATAAGTTCAATAGCGTAAACATTTCTATCTACTAATAAGAATAGTCTTTAAACTATTAACAAGTGAAACATCTTTTAAGACCGTAGATTAAGATTTACCAATATTACCGATACCAATGATCTTACAAACTCTATAGTTTTCAAAGGTTTCCGTCCCACCTTGTGTTCTTGGTAGGTGCAACTAAATGAGAATTGTCCTTCATGCCTAGAGCAATTGCTATCAAGGTACCATCTCTCTCTACGTCTTGAGAGAACATACTACTATATCATAAGAAATGTGCCGTTTGGTACCTATACTTTCTTGGATCCTTGGAGGTTAGTATTGCAAACCCTATTTCTTTTATTATATTCACTTGATCATAATAAAATCTTGCTAAATGGTTTTTTTTAACTGTAATGTGTACATTGGTACACTTTAGCATACATGTGTGCATGGTGTGTATCATGTAATATGTGTGATACTCTTTGGAATTTGTTTCTTTTGAAATATCAAGTCTAGTGTATCTTTATTGTTAGAAGAATATAGAGAGAGTATGAGAAAGCATGATGGGCTTTCTCCTTTTTGATTCTTAGATATAAACATGATACATGGTGGGGCTGTTTGTTTGGATGTAAAAGCCGTAAAAGGCCGTAATTCGTAAATGACTTACCGCTCAATTACAACTACGGTGTTTGTTTGGACCATAATTCGTAAAAGACTTACGCAACCAAATTACCACTCACTTCAACCCAATTACCACCCACAACTCACTTACAGTTAATTTTGTGATCATGCAAATTTGTATTATTTTGTTTTATATTAATATTAATTTTTTTAGTATTTAGTATTAATTTGCAATAATTAATTTTTTAAATCACCAAATAGTTAATTTTGTAGTCAATTTTTTCACTTACGACTTACACATTACGATAATCAAACACCGTAAAACATAATACGCTTTCCCACTTATAACTTTATATTACCAACCAAACACCGTAAAACTTACATACATATAACTCATTTATAACCGTAAAAGAGTTTATCAATTACGACTTGCGAATTACGACCAATTACGATAACCAAACGGACACTGTATCTAGACACTCACATATAAACATGTGATATATTGTATCTAGACACATATAACATGCGATATATTGTATCTAGACATATGACAACTCATTATTTAATATTTATTAAATGCACACTTGCTCAAAGTTGAGCTTAAATCATTTATTTTCTTTTTCATTTCATTTATTTCTTTATTATTAATTAGAAATTTTGGTGTTCTTTGCATGACACGTGCTCATGTGTAAATCAAAATCTTTTTAAACCTTGTTGTGTGAGAGAGAGTCACATTTTCCTTTTCTTATAAAGTAATTTCTAATTTAGATGATAAAACACTATTTTTCTTTTTCAGTTTGAGATGTTTAATTCCAGGTGATTCATATTTCTCTAACACTTCATAAATGCCATGGCAATTTCATTAACAATTTATTTCTACATCATCTAAAGTGAGTTCATATTATATCTTATGTGCGTTGTCGCCTTGTGCCATAAAACCCATGTTAGTATGTCAACCTCTTCATCTGATTCAGTCTTCAAAACATCCCATGTAGATGTAGGATCTAAAGCTATGCCAATATAAATACTAGAGGGGATGAATTGTATTTTAAAACTCTAAATAATAAATGCAAATAACTTGCAAGAAAAAATAAATATGCACAAAACCAAACTTAGAATTGCACATGCAAACACAAGATATTTTATCTTGGTTTGTCTTCTTGACCTACATCCAGTTCTCAAGTAATCTGTTTGAGATTTTTCTTAACCTGATTTTGAAAATCCTCAAAACTAAAAACAGTACACCACTTTATAAACTCCTTTACCAAATCTGTACCTCTTCTTTACACCGAGAAGATCTTCTTTGTAATGAGTACAATTGTCCTATAAGTCTTGACTTTTGTGTCGAAGTGAATTTACAAGGATCTTATAGTGAGACTCAGAATTTCTTCACTAGGACTTGAATTGAGTGAAGAAAGAATCAAAGAGAGTTTTTTCTGAAGAACATAATTTTTAGTCAGAAATTTGACAGAATTTTATTTATTAAAGTTGTGTGAAAATCAAAGAAATCAACCCTATTTATAGTGGGGTGGTTATTTGATTTGAATTTGAATCATAAAAGAGTGGAAAATGGCAAAAAAGTAAAAAAACTTACACAACTATCCAATAGTCAGAAACTGACTATATAGTCGACTAGGATCATGAGTTAGTCAACTAGGTATCATTACCTTTATTAGTCGACTAATGATTTGAGGTGGTGTACATTAAAATAGAAACAGATTTATGTATCTGTAGAATTAGTTATAGTCGACTAGATCTGAGTATCAGTAACTTATTAGTCGACTATAATGTCTAAACTGTCAATAATTTATTCTCTGTAAAACTCTATAAGTCGACTAGGGTATTGGGCTATGAATTAAAAGAGTTAAAATATCAGACTTAACTCAGTCAATTAGAAATAGGGATTAGTCAACTAGGGAAGTGAAAAAATTTATATATTCAAGGCTTTTACATATTTATAAAAATCTAGAAAAATTACAAAAATATAAAAAAAAGCCTTGTAAGCTCTTGTACTCCTTGATCATTATATGTGATATGTCTCCATCAAAATATCTTCCTTTTGTACTGCAAGACATGTGAGTACAAAATATATATTAAATTATCATATATACAAGTGTGTGTGTGTGTGTGTGTGTGTGTAAGCATAAGTTTGTCATCGTCAAAACCAATGGATATGTAATCTGATATGTAATAATGTGATGAGCATGTAGGGGCATGATTCAACATTCTCTCCTTTTTTGATGATGACAAAGAAGTATGTATGTATGTATATTGTGTGTGTGTGTGTGTGTATATATATATAACATATAAGATAAGCTAAGCTCTCTCTGCATAAAAGACATATAGAGATATATGTGCAACAACTGACACATATGCTATTGTCGGAAACAATAACAATAGATACATGTAGATCTTCCCTTTTGTCATTAACTAAAAGGAAATGTGAAACACATAGATAGCACAAACGAGAGGGAGCACAAAGAATCTAATACAAAAGTAATTACACAGAAACAAGTCTTAAAAACATAACAAAGAGTTCGAACACAAAAAACTACATGTAGAAAAGCAACACTAAAAAGCAATTCCCATGTATCCTAGATGAAATGCATTAAAGGTCACATCTTGCTTTCGCCTTACACACCAGAGCTGGATGGTGGAGGTGGTGGTGAAAAGTTGGTCTTGAAATATTGAAAATGTTCTTGTTGAATGGTGTCCAAATGATCCATCCTTGTGTTCAAATTCAGAAACTGATCCAGAATAAGACTTTGATTGTTTATAATGGAAGTTTGTGATTTCATCATTGAAGTTTGTTTAACCTTTATATCCAATATTTCAGTAGAAAGATAATTGTAGAGGCATCAGTAGGAGTTGAGCAGTGGGAGGTTCTGTAGGAACTCTGAGAAAGAAAAGTGGGTTGTGGTGGAGGTGTTTCCAATAGCTTTATGCGAAGGAGAACGGATCTATAAGTCAATTTTGAACTCTTCCGAAAGATGTGCGAGGAAAGCTCCATAAGGAAGAAAAGTAGATGACTCACTGACAAGTGTATCAAACATAACACAAGCCCAATTAACCTCAAGTTTAGCCATGATGGTGTAAACACAAGGAGCAAGATCTCGGAATAATAATTGTAACTCCCGGTTTTAGGATAAATGTTATAGGCAAGGATACGGCCAATAAGCCTACCTGTGGTATTTATAGCTTACAACTCTTAGGCTATTTTACAACAAAGTCCACCAAAATAACACAAAAGAAGTTAAATAAATAATTTTACACTTCAGATTTCAGCTGTATTTTGCGTTTAAGCACATGAACTTTTGTGAGACTGCGTTTTAATCACTGCGAACTCCAGCTCTTTTATATTGGACATGGATTTCTTTGGATATGATCTTCAAGTGTAAGCAGAGCAGTCCCGACAACGTCAAGTCTTCCATTGAAGTTCCTTTCGGCTTGACCACTTCTCCAAAGTGCGCAATTGTTGTCTGGTATTCTTTTAATAAAGCCATATGCAAAACCACTAAAATACCCGAATAGTATTATTTATATATAAATAATAGGTAAATAAGAGCTATACAATGGGATAAATTCATATGGAGTAGAACTAGTCCAAAGCCACGCCTATTAGACTGGATGAAAGCACCCGACACATGAGCAAGTTATCATGGGAGTAGAATGCCATCTTGACATGATAATGCCAGATGTGCTGGACCAGATCAATCACTTCGGTGTAACAGTCGAAGGTTGAAACCACAAACTTCTTTGGAAATTGGCAGGACAAGATCTCTGCCGAGAGTAGGGAGTCGAAAATCTTCAAGACGGAAGGTCCCGGTTCACCGCAGGGATGCAGGTTCGTCTCATCAATTCGATTTCGGACTAACAACTTGATGTCTTTAATGCAGGGAATCTTTCAAAAACTTGTGAGACTCAGAGTCCTCAGAGAGCTCTTCATTGTGTGGAGAGACGGATTTACAGCACCTCCGGTTGTCTCCAGTATGCACGGTTCCTGAGGCATGCGTCTGCGAGGGAGAGTTTGAGATTCCTCCGCGTCTGAATCCTTCACCTGATGGGTTCTTCGGAGGATCTCACCTGAGTGAGGGATTGACTGTTGACACGTGTCACTGCATCTCGCGGTCACGAGCTGCCTCTCCTTATTAGCTGTTCTACAAGCTGGCTAGCATCTGGAAGCTGGCCTTCGGTGAGTGCCCGAGGTCCATGTCCGTTGGTCTCCACTGCCGGCGCAGTCGTCAGAGATGAATGTTCTCCCTTGACGTCCTCAAGAACAACGTCAGGATTGGAAGGATGGAGGTCGACATGACCCGTGTCCCCCAGTGGCTTGAGTTCCTTTCTTTTGGAGGTGGCGGCAGCAACGGTAACTTATGAAGAGGGCTTCTTTGGAGGGACCATTTCTGTTAGGTAGAGGCTTTTTAGGAAGGATTTGGGGAGTGTTTGGCGAGGAGAGACTTTGAGCATATACTCAAGATCTCTAAATGACCAATTTGTGATGAAATTTTTCCACACAAATGAAGAGATGCTCCATATTGGATCTTTCAAAATACAAAGAAAAAGCACCTTTCAGGTCAGGAGCACCGGTGTGGTGCCGTCCGAAGACCATCGGGCGTGAGAATTAGTATACTCGTTTGAAAAAGAGAAAAAGTCGAGGAATTGCTTCCATGTATGTGATTTTGGTGATAGTTAGAAGCGATCCCCTTCCAGTTGGAGAAGGAATCATATTTATACCTGACTGGGCTGCTGGCATGAACACAGATATCTTGGATTTCCATAAATGCACAATCTGCACACTACAATCCTCATAATCGTATTGATTGCGCCTAGGTTTGGGATTCACGCACAGAGGAATCTTTCATTATTCATAACCGCCTGCTTAGCTGTAGGGTTGTTACAACATCTTGAGCTATTACAACGGATATAACGTGAGGAAAGATCAGGTTGTGCAAGCGATTCCGCGATTGACGGAGATCATACTGTTGATTTGTAACTGGAGTGGAGGAAGTCCTTGTAGAGGTCTGCATTCCGAGACGGGGGAATCTCCGGACTACGGAATGACTCCGGATTGATTGGAGGGGTCTGGGAGAGTAGCTCCCGACTGGATGTGGCCTTGGGGTGGAATTCTGGATGTTTTCTCATGTGTCGATGTTGGACTTGATGGTGGAGCAATTGTTGGGTGCTTAGGGTGTCTTTTGGTAGTAGGATACGTGTCATGATTTTGACGGAGGTTGAAAACTTACCAATACAATGACATATTTTCGTAATGCTACAATTAAAAATTATTCCTCGTTTTTGTCCTTGTCCTCAGTGCTTTGAGTTGCCATATAGATCTATACATATTAATTATATGTACTACATGAGCATTATATTAGTATTATGCACTACTAACGATGTTTGCATGTTAATTTGTTTGGCACTGTCTTCTTTGAATTTTTGCAAAAGAATTGCGCATTTAATTGAAAAATAACTGAGAATTCAAATGAAAAATAAAATACATGATTCAGAATGTAGTCTACAAGATTTCAATGAGAATCTGTCATCTCCATATTGTGTGTAGAAATCAAGCAAAATTTTCTCTCTTATGCTCATTCCTTATGGAATACATATTTCAGAATAGTTATGTTTAATTTAAGTAAATTAAATTTTCAAAGAGTTTTAGATAAATTTCTCTCAGGAAAACCGAACCAAATCAAGATTTAAGTACGAGAGGAAGTGTTATTTTGTGTCCTACCTATGCCACTATTATGCGTATGTAATTTCATTTGTCGATTTAATATTCCAAGCTCAACAATGAGGCGTATGCAGTAGCAATGGTCCGGTACCAACATGAAATTGGAAGATTATTCGAGATGTCTAAATTAATATCAATATTTATAGAATGTATCTGAGCACACATATGTGGAAAATACATCAAATATCTTATAATGTGATTTTGATGTCCAATTAAATAATATTATAATTAAATATAACTCTCTTTTGTCTTAAATTTTTTTGGACATATTCACTAATCTCCAATTATATATTTAAATGCGATCTAGATACATACATAATGAAACCAATGGACAAAAGACAAATGAATATCCATGTGATACGAATATCAATAACGCTCTCCGCTCAAAACATGTTCTACTCTCAGTACGCAAATTGATCACATCAAGTTAAACACAGCAGTTTCTGACAAAATATTTTAAACATGTTTACTGATCACCCGCCTCGCTATAGATTATTCAATAATATAAACTTATATGTTATTTTTTAATATGTATTTTAAAATTGTCGAAAAGTTGAGATCAAGACATGTATGAGTTTTTATATAACTCATTGTCACCACTAACTTCAGGTGAAAGAGCAATTTCAGTTTCACTGGCCGCCGCAATTGGGGGCATCAGGCTATCCAGTGATACCAACCGCTTGATCATCAGTCGTCGGCCTTAGCTTGCTGGGGTTTTCCATCTCGTTTAAGGAAATTTTCAAGAAATTAACTCCTAAATGAGAGAAACGAAAAAGAAGAAGAATAAAAAAGGTAAGGAATTTTGAAGGAGGCTCAAACTCTTTACAAGAGGAGGAAATTTCCCATCTCCAAGTCCGGCCTCTCACCAAACCAAACATCAACCACCCCCATGAAATGGACATACAGATACAGCACCGAAGGTGACGCACATTGCTTCCAATATAAAAATATCAACAAGACCATGCCCACATTACATTATCAGTAATATAAAACACTATAAACAAAACCATAATATAAAGAAAAAGTAAATGCACACCCCAGGGAAGCCCGGCAAACCTTTAACCTCAGCCCCTGTTCCTAGACACAGCCATACTTAATTCTGAAAGCAATCAGATTATGTAACCCAATCAATGAGACTCAATAATTAGTAATTATTGCTATCAACCATTCAATATATCTACACAATCAAAGTCCAACACCAAGAGACAACACACAGCAGACAAACAGTGCCGTAATTTAAAAGGAAAAAATAAAAAATAAAAAGGCATGTGAATGAAAACGTGGCACGCCATGTCAGGCGAGAGGCAAAGAGGGATGTAAATAGCATTAAGTAAAGATAATAGAAAGATAATACTATTTGATTCCACTCCCCACCACCCCAACCCCCGGGGGTGGGCAAAAAAAAAAAAAAAAAAAAAGAGTCCAAGGTTACGGGCCCCAGTCAAAAGCTTTAATTAAGATCACATACTGTTCTATTTTCTAATTAAAAACAAAAGCTAGCTGCTACTGATCACTGGTTAACTGAACATTCAGAATAAGTACTTCCCAAAAGACACACCACCAAGCTTCTCAAAAGCTAGCTGCTACTGCCTTTCACCTTTAGCTCTCCTCTGTGTCACCAGTTTCAGCCTTATCATGAGCTTGTTGTGCGCGGGAGACAACAACCAATAGAGGATCCAATCGATCTCAATCACAAAGAACAATGAAATCAAACCACGAAGAACAAACCAATCTTCAAAACAGGATCTAACGAGGTTCGGCCAACGTGCCTACGTCCTCGGGGCAATCAATGGAGAGATTTGTATTAGGGAAGATGATTACAATGGCTTTTTGCCTCTTTTAGTACAAGAGAACCCTAAGCCTTGACCCTTTCGCAGGTTTTTTCAGGTTAGAAACCCTAGAAAACAACCCAGCAGCTTTTATACTCGCTGCTCCGCATTTTGCGGAGCAGCAGGTTTTTGCCCAAACCTGATGATCGGTCGACCGGACCGGTCGACCGATACTCACTGAGAGACTTGATATCTCCAGGTCGGTCGACCGAGCCGGTCGACCGATTCTCGCCGTGAGTTTGGTTCCTCATGTCGGTCGACCGTTCCGGTCGACCGAAACTTCCTGAGAGTTGGCTCCTTCAGAGCGGTCGACCGTCCCGGTCGACCGCCTGACCCCTGTGCACATTGTGCACGTCGGTCGACCGGTCCGGTCGACCGACCTTCTGCCAGTTCTGCTGCTGCTGTTTTCTGCCGTTTCTTCCATCGTCTCTTGTCGCCGACTTCTTCGACGATCCCTTGATGGTCCGGTCAACTTCCTCAGTAAAATCTCTCTCTCTCCAACAATTCTCCACCTCGGCGAAGATTCCAAAATCTGAGCCGACATCCAACGAACCCCAGTCTATCACCTGGCGAAATCGACACACGATCTCGGCGAAATCGACACACGATCTCGGCTTGCGCGCACCGGACGAAATCGACACACGATCTCGGCTTGGAATCTTTGGCTCAGCTATCCACTGGAATGCACCAGATATGCCTTCCCTATACTTCACCTTAGGAGAATTTCTACGCTTGCCGATCATCAACCATGGCTCCTTTTTCGCAACTTCCCGACCTCATGAAGACTTCCACATGAGTCAACACTGACTCTCCAATTGACCAGCTCTATCTAGTCTACCTGTCTTCCACTGACGGTCCAAACAAGTCTGCAAAGAGCACACCAAACATCATCGGCTTCAACTGGATGCACACCACTCCTTATGCAAGCTCTACATCTCCTCTCCGAAGATAAAACTGTTCTTCGAGATCACAACTCTTCACCTCTACGTGAAGACCAACTGGTCACACCACTTCACCGCTACATGAAGTCTCTTCACCTCTGCATGAAGTCTCTTCAACTCTACGTGAAGCTCCATTGACCATACTTCTTCACCTCTACGTGAAGCGCCAAACAACTTCTCGAGAACCCAGACATAGCTTCATAAGAGTTGCATCACCAATGGCTGCGCCTTTACGGCTGCCTACGTACCTTTGCCCAAAAGGATCAAGCCAACCGTAGTTCATTTAAATGAGCTTCATCAAGCTCGAATATTGATTCCTGTTCCTGCAGCAGTGAACCTGTCAGACTGAGTCATATGAATCTTCCCCTGACCATCATGGAGAGCAACGCCTTCAACTTAAGCTTGTCGCGTTCACAAGCTTGAGAATTCATCCTTCTTTAACCACGAACGTGGTCTCCCCTTGGTTCCAATGGATGCACTCAACTCGACATCCTTTGCAATGTCGTCAACCTGTTCAGCATCACTCTTGTAACTATGATCTCCACCCGGTGTCACCACCGATGAAGTCTCCTTTGATGCCGAACCACCTGGAGATTATAGAGTAGCATCGACCTCCCCCGCTGCGATCCTCCCTTGGTCTTCGTCCTCTCCACCTGCTGAGAGACGATGGACTTCAACTCTGAAGCCTCTCCAAATGTGACATTCCTGCTCATAACCATCCTTTTGTCCTGGGATCCCACAACCTGTAGCTGTTCTTCTTGACGCCCAAATAGACAAACCTCCTTACTTGCGGATTCACCTTGCCATTCTTGGCACTGAAGTAAGCCGGACTTCCAAATTCCCGCAGCAAACCATGATATTGAGCTGTTTTCCCAGACCAATGTTCCAATGGAGCTTTACCTCCTATCGCAGTCTTTTGATTCTTGAGATGGCTAGTATACTCTATCGCCTCAGCCCAAAGCGACTTGTCCAATCCTGCATTAGACAATAGTTTCCGAACCTCCTCCAGCAAGGGACGGACCACATCTTTAGCCAACTCATCTATACCTGTTGAGAAGTGTGTAGCAATTCCTGTGTTCTGGCCAAACTGTAGGAATTGGTCAATGTCTTTTCCAACATTGCCAATATGAAGCTCTTTTATCCTCCTACCTATCTGCCTCTCCATTTTTTCCGCTCCACTTCCTCAACACATATAGGGCTTCACCCCTTTGTCTTATCGGATATATCCAAACTTGCCTAGATGAACAATCAATAACCGAGACAAAGTACCTGTGACCTCCAAGCGATGCCGTCTTAGCAGGTCCCCATACACTCACGTGAACACGATCAAGAAGACCTTCATAGTGGTGAGAACTGGTGCTGAAACTCACCTTCTTCTTGTCCAGAACCCTGTGTCCACCTTCTGACTTGCAGGTAGCAGCACCTTCTACTGATTCCATCTTTGCAGGAGCTCGCAAAGATTCTTCTTCTTGTCCGGTGTTTTTCCTGCCAGATCCCCAGGCCAACCTCATCTGTTGTACTCGAAGTCTCCACCTGATCTGTATTCGTACTACCCTTCAAGTAGTATAGATTTCCTCGGCGGACGCCCTTCATCACAACCATCGAGCCCTTGATCATCCTGAGATCGCCATCTCGAATCGATATCATCATGCCCGATGCTTCCAAAGTTCCCAAAGAGATTAAATTTCTCTTCATCTGAGGTACATACCTCACACCTGTCAGCTCCCTAACTGTCCCATCAAACATTCTGATTGGGATTGTACCAACACCCTCCATGCTACATGAGTGATCATCACCCATCACAACCGAGCAACCTTCCAGCTTCTCAAAACTGGTGAACCAGCCCCTGTTAGGACATGCATGGTATGTTGTACCTGAATCCAGAATCCACTCATCTTTACATGAGTTATCAACACTGGGAGTACTGACTGAAAAGAGAATCCCGACGAGTCCGAATCTGCCCCATCTGTCTGTGAACTACTCCCTCTGAGTCTTCGTCACCTTTGATAGATTTGCTTCAGCATTCGACTCCTTCTTCTTCCTTGAACTTTGGCAATCTACCTTCCAGTGCCCAATTTCTCTACAGAAAATGCACTGATTTCTTTTGAGGTCCTTGAACCCTGGCCTGGATTTCGATCTTCCTCCATCTCTCTGCCCTTCCTTGATGAATTTCTGCCCCTTACTTCCAACGCCTCTGCCACTGAGCTTGACTGAGAAGACTGTCTTTCCTTCTTCCTTGTTTCATAACTCATCAATGCAGAAGACACCTCATGGTAGTCCAATGTCTGCCTACCATTGATAAACGTCATAGTATGTCTCATACTCCTCCGGTGGGAGTGAATTCAGGAGAATGACTGCCTTGTCTTCCTCTCCTACCACGACATCCACGTTTATCAGGTCCATAAGGAGCTTTGTGTATCGGTTTATGTGCTCATTTACTGTGCATCCTTTCTTCATTCTGAAGCTATACAGCTTACTCTTAAGCTGTAATCTTGACTC